>SJXQ01011408.1:0-58874 GCA_006408695.1 Aepyceros melampus
TTGTATTTTCATTCCAAGATGTAAATTTTGCCAATTTTAATACTTGTATGACTAAAATTAGGTGGATATAATATTTTAAATGTTGCTAAAAATATATACTTTTCCAGTAGCTACTTGCCATATTTGGAATATATACACACAGTTTTATTCTTGTCTCTTTCTCATGGATCACAAAACTTATATATCTACTAGAGATTTCAAAAGGAAATATATCAGAATATGATCAAGCTGTCTGAGAAACACAAATCAGTAATGGTCTCATTAAAAATAATTAAATCGTGGAGTTGTTCATTGTGGTCTAGAATGAAGAAATCTCAAGACTAAATGATTTTTAGCTTGAAACTCAAGTTTCCAACTAAAGCATAGCAAGACAATAGCAAAAGTTAGACTCCATATTGGCCAGAGTATTATAACATTTACCTACCTGTGTTTAAGTTTTTTTAATTATTTATTTTTTATTGAATAATAATTGCTTTACAGAATTTTGCTGTTTTCTGTCAAACCTCAACATGAATCAGCCATAGGTATACAAATATCCCCTCCCTTTTGAAACTCCCTCCCAGCTACCTCCCCACCCCACCCCTCTAGATTGATACAGAGCCCCTGTTTGAATTTCCTGAGCCATACAGCAAATTCCCATTGGCTATCTATTTTACAAATGGTAATGTAAGTTTCCATGCTACTCTTTCCATACATCTAAACTTCTCCTCCCCTCTCACCATGTCCATAAGTCTATTCTCTATGTCTGTTTCTCCATTGTTGCCCTGTAAATAAATTCTTCAGTACCATTTTTTCTAGATTTCGTATATATGTGTTAGAACACGGTATTTATCCTTCTCTTTCTGACTCACTTCACTCTGTATAATAGGTTCTAGGTTCATCTACCTCATTAGAACTGACTCAAATGTGTTCTTTTTATGGCTATATAATATTCTCTTGTGAACATATACCACCACTTGTTTATCCATTCATCTGTCGATGAACATCTACGTTGCTTCCATGTTCTAGCTATTGTAAACAATGCTGCAATGAACAATGAGATACATGTGTCTCTTTCAATTTTGGTTCCTGAGGGTATATGCCTAACAGTGGGATTGCTCGGTCATATGGTGGTTTTATTCCTAGTTTTCTAAGGAATCTCCATCTTTCATAGTGGCTGTATCAAATTACATTCCCACCAACAGTGCAAGAGTGTTCCCTTTCCTCCACACCCTTTCCAGCATCTACTGTTTACAGAATTTTTGATGATCGTCATTCTGACTGGTGTAAGGTAATATCTCATTGTAGTTTTGATTTGCCTTTCTTTTGATGTTGAGCATCTTTGCATGTGTTAGCCATCCATATGTCTTCTTGGGAGAAATAACTGTTTAGGTCTTTTCCCCACTTTTTGATTGTGTTGCTTGTTTTCCTGGCATTGACTTGTATGAGATGCTTGTATATTTTGGAAATTAATCCTTTGTCAGTTGTTTCATTTGCTATTATTTTCTCCCATTCTGAGGGTTTTGTCTTTTCACCTTGCTTATAGTTTCTTTTGCTATGCAAAAGCTTTTCAGTTTAATCAGGTACCACTTGTCTCCTTTTGTTTTTATTTCCATTACTCTAGGAGGTGGGTCATAGAGGATCTTGCTTTGATTTATGTCATTGAGTGTCCTGCCTATGTTTTCCACTAAGGGTTTTATAGTTTCTGGTCTTACATTTAGGTCTTTTATCCATTTTGAATTTATCTTTGTATATAGTGTTAGAAAGTGTTCTAATTTCATTCTTTAACTTGTAGCTGTCCAGTTTTCCCAGCACCATTTTTTGAAGAGGCTGTCTTTTCCCCATTGTATATTCTTGCCTCCTTTGTCATGAATAAGGTACCCATAGGTGTGTGGGTTTATTCCTGGGTTTTTTATCTTGTTCCATTGGTCTATATTTTTGTTTATGTGCCAGTGCCATACTGCCTTGATGACTATAGCTTTGTAGTATAACCTGAAGCCAGGAAGCTTGATTCCTCCAGCTCCATTCTTCTTTCTCAAGACTACTTTGGCTATTCAGGATCTTTTGTGTTTCCATAAAAAATGTGAAAATTTTCTTCTAGTTCTGTGAAAATGCCATTGGAAATTTGATAGGGATTGAATTAAATCTGTAGATTGAATTTGATAGTATGGTCATTTTCACAATATTGATTCTTCCTACCCGGGAACATGGAATATCTCTCCATTTGTTTATGTCACCTTTGACTTCTTTCATTAGTGTCTTATAACTTTCTGTGTACAGTTCTTTCATCTCCTTAGGTAAGTTTATTCCTAGATATCTAATTCTTTTTGTTGCAGTAGTAAATGGTATTGATTCCTTAATTGCTCTTTCTGATTTTCACTGTTAGTATATAGAAATGCAAGTGATTTCTGTGCATTGATTTGGTATCCTGCAACTTTCCTAAATTCACTGATTAGCTCTAGTAATTTTCTGATACTTTCTTTAGGATTTGATATGTTATCATGTCATATGCAAACAGTTAGAGCTTTACTTCTTCTTTTCCAATCTGGATTCTTTTTTTTTTTTTTTTTTTCTTTTTCTTCTGAAAGTCCTGCTGCAGCCAGGACTTTCAGAACTATCTTGAATAATAGTGGTGAAAGTGGACACCCTTGTCTTGTTCCTGATCATAGGGGAAATGCTTTCAGTTTGTCACCATTAAGAATAATGTTTGCTGTAGGTTTATCATCTATGGCCTTTACTATGTTGAGTTAGTTTCCTTCTATGCCCATTTTCAAAGAGTTTTAGTCATAAATATACAGGTCAGGAAGCAAAAGTTAGAACTGGACATGGAACAACATACTGGTTCCAAATAGGAAAAGGAGTATGTCAAGGCTGTATATTGTCACCCTACTTATTTAACTTATATGCAGAGTACACCATGAGAAATGCTGGGATGGATGAAGAACAAGCTGGAATCAAGATTGCTGGGAGAAATATCAATAATCTCAGATATGCAGATAACACCACCATTATAGTAGAAAGTGAAGAACTAAAGAGCTTCTTGATGAAGGTGAAAGAAGAGAGTGAAAAAGTTGGCTTAAAGCTCAACACTCAGAAAACTAAGATCATGGTATCCAGTCCCATCACTTCAAAGAAATAGATGGGGAAACAGTGGCAGACTTTATTTTTCTGGGCTCCAAAATCACTGCAGATGGTGATTACAGCCATGAAATTTTAAAAGACGCTTACTCCTTGGAAGGAAAGATATGACAAACCTAGACAGCATATTAAAAAGCAGAGACATTACTGTGTCAACAAAGGTCCAGCTAATCAAGGCGATGGTTTTTCCAGTGGTCATGTATGGATGTGAGAGTTGGACTGTGAAGAAAGCTGAGCACCAAAGAATTGATGCTTTTGAACTGTGGTGTTGGAGAAGACATTTGAGAGTCTGTTGGACTCCAAGGAGATCCAGCCAGTCCATCCTAAAGGAAATCAGTCCTGAATATTCATTGGAAAGCTTAAGCTCCAATACTTTGGCCATCTGATGCAAAGAGCTGAGTCATTTGAAAGACCCTGATGCTGGGAAAGATTGAAGGTGAGAGGAGAAAGGGATAACAAAGGATGCGATGGTTGGATGGCATCACTGACTCAATGGTCATAGGTTTGGATGAACTCCAGGAGTTGGTGATGGACAGGGAGGCCTGGTGTGCTGCAGTTCATGGGTTCTCAGAGTCAGACACGACTGAGCGACTGAACTGAACTGAATCATAAATGGGTGCTGAATTTTGTAAAAGGTTTTTTCTGCATCTATTGAGATGATTATATGCTTTTTATCTTTCAATTTGTTAATATGGTGTATCTCATTGATTGATTCCTGTATATTGAAGAACCTAACTTGATCATGATGTATAAGCTTTTTGATGTGTTGCTGAATTCTGTTTGCTAAAATTTTTTTGAGGATTTTTGCATCTATGTTTATCAGTAATATTGGCCTGTCGTTTTTCTTTTTGTGTGTTTTCTTTGGTTTCAGTATCAGGGTGATGGTGGCATCGTAGAATGAATTTGGAAGTGTTCCTTCCTCTGCAATTTTTTGAAAGAACTTTAGAAGGATAGCAGTGGCTCTTCTCTAAATGTTTGATAGAATTCTCATGTCATGCCATCTGGTCCTGGGCTTTGTATTTTGAGTGATTTTTGATCACAGTTTCAATTTCAGCCCTTGTAATTGGGTTGTTCATAATTTCTATTTCTTCTTGATTCAGCCTTGGAGGATGGAACTTTTCTAAGAAGCTGTCCATTTACTCCAGGTTATCTATTTTATTGCCATATAGTTGTTCATAATAGTCTCCTACAATCCTTTGTATTTCTGCATTGTCTGTTGTAACCTCTCTTTCATTTCTAATTCTATTGATTTGATTCCTCTTTCATTTTCTTGATGAGTCTGGCTAAGAGTTTGTCAATTATTTTTTATCTTCTCAAATAACCAGTTTTAATTTTATTAATCCTTACTATTATTTTTTTTCATTTATTTCTACTTGGATCTTTATAATTTCTTTCTGTCTACTAATTTGGTTTTTCTCCTTCTTCTCCTTCTCCTCCTCCTCCTTCTCCTTCTCCTTCTTCTTCTTTTTCCAGTTGCTTTAGATGTAAAGTTAGGTTGTCTATTCGATGTTTTTCTTGTTTCTTGAGGTAGGATTGAGTTGGTATAAACTTCCCTCTTAGAACTGCTTTTGCTGCATCCCATAGGTTTTGAATTGTCATGTTTTCATTGTCATTTGTTTCTAGAATTTATTTGACTTCCCCTTTGATTGCTTCAGTAACCTGTTGGTTATTTGGAAATGTGTTGTTTAATCTCCATGTGTTTGTGTTTCTTACAGTTTTTTTTTTTTTTCTCTTGTAATTGATATCTAGTCTCATAACATTGTGGTCAGAGAAGATGCTTGATACAATTTCAATTTTCTTAAATTTACTGAGGTTTGATTTGTGACCCAAGATTTGTCTAACCTGGAGACTGTTCCATGTTCACTTGAGAAGAATGTGTATTCTTCTGCATTTGGATGGAATGTCCTGAAGATATCAATGTGATGCAACTCATCTAATGTATCATTTAAAACTTGTGTTTCCTTATTAATTTTCTGTTTTGATGATCTGTCCATTGCTGAGTGGGGTGTTAAACTCTCCTACTACTATTGTGCTACGTCAATTTCTCCTTTTATGCTTGTTAGTGTTTATTTTATGTATTGAAGTGCTTCTATCTTGAGTGCATAGATATTTACAATTGTTGTCTTCCTCTTGGATGGATCCCTTGATCATTATGTAATGTCCTTCCTTATCTCTTCTAATCCTCTTTAAGATCTATTTTGTCTGATATGAGGATTGCTACTCTAGCTTTCTTTTGCTTCCCATTTGCATGGAAAATATTTTTCCACCCTCTCATTTTCAGTCTATATTTCTTAAGGTCTGAAGTGGGTTTCTTGTAGACAGCATATATATGGGACTTGTTTTTGTATCCATTCAACCATCTTGTGTCTTTAGGTTGGAGAACTTAATCCATTTACATTTAAAGTAATTATTGACATATATATTCCTATCGCCATTTTCTAATTGTTTGGGGTTGATTTTGTAAATCTTTTTTCTTTTGTTGTATTTCTTGACTATATATGTTTGTTTAACATGTGTTGTAAAGCTGTTTTGGTGGTACTGAATTCTCTTAACTTTTGCTTGTCTGAAAAGTTTTTTATTTCTCCATCAGTTTTAAATGAGATCCTTGCTGGGTACAGTAATCTTGGTTGTAGATTTTTCCCTTTCAGTACTTTAAATATATCTTGCCTTTCCATTTTGGCCTGCAGAGTTTCTGCTGAAAGATAAGTTGTTAAGTGTATGGGGTTTACCTTGTATGTTACTTGTTGCTTCTCCCTTGCTGCTTTTAATATTCTTTCTTTTTGTTTAGTCTTTGTTAGTTTGATTAGTATGTATCTTGGCATGTTTCTCCTTGGGTTTATCCTGTATGGGACTCTTTGTGCATCTTGGTCTTGATTAACTATTTTCTTTTCCATGCTGGGGAAATGTTCAACTATAATCTCTTCAAAAATTTTCTCATACACTTTCTTTTTCTCTTCCTCTTCTGGGACCCCAATAACTTGAATGTTGGTGCATTTGATATGGTCCCAGAGGTCTCTGAGACTGTCCTCAGCTCTTTTCATTCTTTTTACTTTATTCATCTTCAGAAGTTATTTCTACCACTTTGTCTTCCAGCTCACTGATTCATTCTTCTGCCTCAGGTATTCTGCTAATGATTCCTTCTAGAGCATTTTTAATTTCAGTAATTGCATTGTTTGTCTCTATATGCTTATTCTTTAATTCTTCTAGGTCTTTATTAATTGATTCTTGCATTTTCTCCATTTTATTTTCAAGGTTTTTGATCATCTTTACTATCATCATTCTGAGTTCCTTTACAGATAATTTTATTTCCTCTTCATTTATTTGGACTTGTGTTTCTAGCTTGTCCCTTCATTTGTGCAGTATTTCTGTGACTTTTCTTTTCTTCTTTTTTTAAGTTATTGTGTTTGAGGTCCCCTTTTCCCAGGCTTCAAGGAGAGTTGAATTCTTTCCTTGAAGAAGTTTGAATTTTTTCTTTTCTTTTTTTTTTTTTTGGTTATTGCCCTCCTAAGGTTGGTCCAGTGGTTTGTGTGAGCTTCATATAGGGTGAGATTTGTGCTGAGTTTTCATTTGTTTGTTTGTTTTTCTTCTGATGAGCAAGGCTGAGTGAGGTGGTAATCCTGCCTGCTGATGACTGAGTTTGTATTTTCATTTTGTTTGTGGTTTAAATGAGGCATCCTGCACAGGGTGCTACTGGTGAGTTGGGTGATGCCAGGTCTTAGGGTTAGTTCTGTAGTAGTCTAGGATCTTGGAGTCAGTGCTCCCACTCCAAAGACTCAGGATTTGATCTCTGGTCAGGAACAAAGATTCCACAAGTGGTTTGTTATGGCATTAAGGGAGAGCAAAACAAATATCCAAAAATGAGGAACCAAAGATGAACCCCAGACAAATGACAGTTACAAAATCAGGCAAATAATAATTAAAATAATTGAATATACACACACACATATATACACCCATGAGCAAAGTGAAAATAGTCCAGCAAAAATAAAATACAGTATATAGACCCAGCAAACAAAGGAAATCAAAAATTATATGTACCAGTTAAGGACAAAACTAACTTAAGCACAAACCAGGAAACAAACTAAAGCAAGGTGCCAAGTGGAGAATGAAGCAGTGAAAACAAAACTAACAAATATGTTGAGAGGAAAGGAAAGAAAAGAAAAGAAAACACATGCAAAGTTTAACAGAGGTAGATGAAGAAGATTTATATACATTAAAGATTAACTGTAAGGGAAAAAAAACAGTAGGAAAGGCAAATGAAAGAATAAGTGTAGAAAAAATATAATAGGTTTTAAAAATTACAATTTTAAAAAAGAGAAAAGAGAAAAAAAAAAAACAGAAGAAAGAAAAAAGGGGGGGGGGAGGAAAACTCCACAGAACTGGAAAGGCCAATGTTGAGGCAAAGGTTTATAACCACAATAGAAAGTGTGACTGAATATACACATATATATATACACCCATAAGCAAAATCAAAACAGTCCAATAAAAATTAAGTACAATAGATTGACCCAGTGAACTAAGGAAGCCAAAAATTATATCTACCAGAACAAAACTAATTAAAGAACAAACTGGAAAACAAAATTAAAGCAAGATGCCAATTGGGGAATAAAGCAATGAAAATAAAACTAACAAATGTGTTCAAAGGAAAGGAGAGAAAGAAAAGAAAGAAAGAGTAGATATGCAAAGTTAAATAAAGGTAGACAAAGAAGATTTGTATAAACTAAAGATTAACTGTAAGGGGAAAAGAACAGCAGGAAAAGCAAAAAGGGAATAAGTGTAGAAAAAATAATAATAGGCTTAAAAATTAAATATTTTAAAAAAGAGAAAAGAAAAAAAAAGAAGGAAAACTCCACAGAACTGCAAAAGCCCAATGTAGAGGCAGAGGTTTATGACAAAAATAAATGTGATGAGAGAAAAAAAGCTAAATTGGATTTCTTAGTGCCAATAAAATCTACAACTACAACGGAGGGTGGAGGGGGAGGAAAAAACATCCAAAAGAATCTACAGAACAAGTCAAAAAATAAGAATAATAATGTTTTTCTTGAGTCACTGCTGTCAGAGTCCTTTCCCATGCTGGGAATCACAGTCTACCTTAGCTCCCTGGATGCCTTCCAACACTGTACTGATCTTTGGGCCTGCTGTGGGGGCTGCTCAGATTCTAATCTGGTCCAACTCTTGTGTGTTCTTGCCTCCAGTGTGCACAGCTATCAGAGCTAGTGCATTTTCTTTTGTGGGAGCTCTCAATGGCCTTATATATTCCATAGACACAGAGTTTGCTTAGTTGATCACGTGGATTTAATCTGCAGATTGCACAGCTGGTGGGAAGCTTTTGGATTTTCTTCCTTAGCTACCCTGCCCCTAGGTTTCAATTGTGCTTTTATTTCCACCTCTACGTGTGGGTTGACCACTGGGGTTTAGCTTCTGAGGCTGCCCTGAAGGGCTTTGGTTTGCCTCTGTGAGGGGTGGTGTGCAACTGGTGCAGCTGCTTGGGTCACAGGGGTTCTGGCAGCACCAAGTACTCTGAGGGGTTGGTGGCTAGGGCAGCAGGAAATATGGTGCTCTAGAAGGGTATGGCAACCAGTATTGGCCAATACACTCCAGTATTCTTGCCTGAAGAACCCCTTCTCTGACAGAGAAGCCTAGCAGGCCACAGTCCACAGGGTCACAAAAGTCAGACAGGACTGAAGTGACCCTGCAAGCATAAACACTAGAATTCTTTTTCTTTTTTTGCCTGGGGCAGCTCTGCCCCCAGCGAGAGTTGAGTGTGAAGTTGGTTCAGCTGCTTGGCTTACAGGGACCCTGACGGCGCCAAGTGTTCAGGGACACAGACTGTCTCCGTGGCTGGAATTATGGACCTATCTGAGTCTTTTTTTCAGCCTCCTGTAGCTAGTGATCAGAAGGCCTCTTTGGCCAGTCATTCTCCATAGCTCCACCAGTTCAGGCACTTAGAGGGATCCCTTGCCTGGCATCCTTCTCGGTTGTTCTATGCATCATGCACATAGAGGGAGCCCCCTGATTGGGGTCCTACTCTGTAGATTGGCACATCAGGCACTGAAAGGAGCACCCTGGGTGGGTCCTACTCTGTAGTTCAGTGCGTCAGGTGTTTGATGGGCCAGACTCTCTATGTTCAGCTGCCAAAGCTGGCCTGTGAAGAGAGGCTATGGTGATGGCCCCACCACCTACGTGTGACTCAGCAGTATCACCTTGATTCCATGGCTGCCTGACTTTCCTCCACAGGCATTTCCCACCACAATCCCTTCCCTCACATCCCCTCCATCCGACTCTCCACAGTCGGATCAACTCTCCTTGCACTGGGATTGCTCCACAATCCCTAAACTCCATTTCCCAGCCGCTGCCCCTTCCAGGAGACCTGCATTCCTGCATGGCATATGTATGGCTGTGGCATACATACCGTCTGATTCTCATTCCATTTAGGCTGCCACAGATCAGCTGTTTCACTCTCAGCCTTAAATGTTTCTCCTCTGACTCAGACAATTGTCCCTCTGTGGGTATTGGACTCCTGCTTCAGTTCCCCCTTCCAAAGAAGGCAGGTCCAGTCCTACTAACACTCCCATTTCCCCTCCTAGTTCCTTCATCCTACCAAGCTTTGTGTGGTTCTATATATTATTTTCCTCTGGTCAGGTACTTCCATCCACTCTCAGCTGGTGTTCTGCATGCACTTCTGTGTCTGAAGGTGTATTCCTGATGTATCCATGGAGAGAGATGTACTCCACATCCACCTACTCCTCTGTCATCTTGTTCTCCTATGTTTAAGTTTTTAAATTAGCATGGATCATGTTATTGGTTGGAGAAGGAAATGGCAACCCACTCCAGTATTCTTGCCTGGAGAATCCTAGGGATAAGAGAGCCGGGTGGGCTGCCGTCTATGGGGTCACACAGAGTCAGACACGACTGAAGCGACTTAGCAGCAGCAGCAGCAGCAGCAGTGTTATTGGTAACAATAGGAGACTCATATCAGGCTGCCCCAGACACCTTCCTGGTAACTAATGTTACACTCTCAGTCCTACATGGACCAAAAGAACATAGGAAAACTCAGGTTCATTTGACATGTAAAACAAAGTTGAAAAGGGTGGGAGTTTGTGAAGGCATATTCTTATTTAGAAGGAGCTGGGAAATGACTGATTTCCTTAGTTGTAGGGAAAGAAAGTTCTAGCTTAGTAATTAAAATAAATATTTGGGGATTATTTTTCCTTTTATTTCCTCTTCCCCCACAATTCCCCAGATTCTCTATCCAGTCGCTCTGGTCATTCTGTGTTATCTGCTTTAGGGAATTGCTGTACTTGTGAAAATCCAAGAGTAATTATATCCCTTTTTCTCTTTCAGGTTTGCAGTGTGTAAGTTTTAAGAAATCATAAACACATTTGACAGAGAAAAAGAAAGTTGATTATTAATAAAATATGAATAATGAGTAACAAACAGAAGTCAATTGTTTTTAAATATAAAATGTGATTCATAAAAGTGGAGTGCATAATTGAGAAGAGGACCAGGAATTTGATACCATTTTTTGTTGATTTGAGTTCTGCAGTTCCCAACCACAATGAATTTTAAACAAAACTGACTCAAGGTTTTCTATTTGCTAAAATGGCTACCCTGTTCAAGCTCATATATCAACACACACACACACACACACACACACACACACACACACAACATGCATATTTGAACTTTATACCCAACAATTAGAGAATACCTATTATTGTCTGAGTTCAGTTCAGTTCAGTTCAGTCGCGCAGTCATGTCCGACTCTTTGCGACCCCATGAATCGCAGTACGCCAGGCCTCCCTGTCCATCACCAACTCCCGGAGTTCACTCAGACTCACGTCCATTGAGTCCGTGATGCCATCCAGCCATCTCATCCTCGGTCGTCCCTTTCTCCTCCTGCCCCCAATCTCTCCCAGCATCAGGGTCTTTTCCAATGAGTCAACTCTTCGCATAAGGTGCCCAAAGTACTGGAGCTTCAGTTTTAGCATCATTCCTTCCAAAGAAATCCCAGGGTTGATCTCCTTCAGAATGGACTGGTTGGATCTCCTTGCAGTCCAAGGGACTCTCAAGAGTCTTCTCCAACACCACAGTTCAAAAGCATCAATTCTTCAGCGCTCAGCCTTCTTCGCAGTCCAACTCTCACATCCATACATGACCACAGGAAAAACCATAAAAAGGTGGAATCCTTCTGTCTGCCTCCAAGCTGGGACATGAATTTTTCCTGCCTTCCAACTCAAGTGAGATATCAGCTTTCCTGAGTTTTCTGTCTGCTGACTCACTCTGAAGATTTGGAACTTGTCAGCCTCCACAATTCCATGAGCTATATATACATCCTATTGGTGCTCCTTATACGGAGAATCCTGGCTAATACAATTAGATATTACTAACAATAAAATATGTATATTGTTAATCCTTATATATTTACAAAAATTTACAAAATTCATGACTAAATAATTCTTGAGTCAAATAATAAATTGCAGTGGAAACTAAAATGCTCAGTCTCAATGATTCATCAATACTGTATGTCAAAACTTATGAAATAACTGCAAGGAATTCCTCTATCTTCCTGGCCATCAAAATTCATCATGATGCAAAAGCAGCAATTTTGGTTTTCCATTTTAATGGCTGTATTTGAAGCACTTTAAAATAATTCCTCAATAACTGAATATTTATTTCTTATTTCCATTGCTTGCTTTGGAAAGGACACTACATTTTTACCTGTGCTTCCATACTACCTTTTATCTTCTGAATTGCAGCATGTATGCTACACATAAATTGTGTTCTTTATGTGTCTGTTTCTAACTAGAACATGAGCACAATGTACCTGGAGTTAGGATTTTGAATTACTAAACTTCTTTATCATGGTACACAGCACACAGTAGGAACTTTTTAAACCTCACTGAAAGTGTTAAAACTATTTTGAAATTCTAAAAACAAACTCACTGACATAGAAAACAAACTTATGATTACCAAAGGGGAAAGCAGTGGGAGAGGGATAAACTGGGAGGGCTGGGATTAACATAAACACACTACTATATATAAAATAGATGATCAAAAAGGACCTACTGTATAGCACTGGGAACTATACTCAATATTATGTAATAACCTATAAAGAAAAAGAATTGATGTGCTGTAACCTGAAACTCACACAACATTGTAAATCAAATATACTCCAATAAAAATATTTGTATAAATATAATAAAAGTAAAACATTTTCAGTTGTTTGGGAGAGGTGGGTGATGGGATATGATTAACTTAATACCAATTTATGGACTTACTTGGTTATATTTCAAAAGAAAATGGTTGAACATTAATGAACTATAAGTATCCAAGTTAAGATGTTAGAGAAAAAGGATTAAGTATAAATAAAACAGAGAGAGTATGACATTAAAGTAAAGATTAAGAACAGAAACTAAAGTTTTAGAAGCATATATAAAGTAAAAAATGTTTCATACTGAAAGGAATAATATCATAGACAAAACTCTGTAAATCTGATGAAAATAAGAGAGAAGTAATCAATAAAAGATATAAAATAAACAAAAGAGAAAATAGAGCAGCATGGAATGCAAAGATAATAAAATAAGATTAACAATTCCAGCAAATTTAGATAACTCAGCTGTAGCCACAGGAATGGAAAAGGTCAGTTTTCATTCCAATCCCAGAGAAAGGCAATGCTGAAGAATGCTCAAACTGCTTTACAATTGCAATCATTTCACATGCTAGCAAGATAATACTCAAAATTCTTCATGGAGCTTTCAACAGTATGTGAACTAAAATCTTTCATATGTACAACCTGGATTTAGAAAGATCAGATTTCAAATTGCCAACATCTGTTGGATCATAGGAAAAGGAAGAGAATTCCAGAAGTCATTTACTTCTGCTTCATTGACTATATAAAGACTTTGACTGTCTGGATCACAGCAAACTGTAGAAAATTCTGAAAGATATGGGAATACCAGATCACCTGACCTGCTTCCTGAGATATCTGTATGCAGAACAAGGAACAACAATTAGAACCAGACATGGAACAATGGACTGGTTCCAAATTGAGAAAGAAGTACATCAAGACTGTCTATTGTCACTCTGTTTATTTAACTTATATTCAGAGTACATCATGCAAAATGCCAGGCTGGATGAAGCATAAGCTGGAATCAAGATTGCTGGGAGAAATATCAACAACCTCAGATGTACCGATGAAACCACCCTAATGGCAGAAAAGTCAGCCGTGGTAGTGTAGTGGTTAGGCGGGCAGGTACGCAGGCAGGCTAATTCTGAAAGAGATGGGAATACCAGACCACCTGACCTGCCTCTTGAGAAATCTGTATGCAGGTCAGGAAGCAACAGTTAGAACTAGACATGGAACAACAGACTGGTTCCAAATAGGAAAAGGAGTACGTCAAGGCTGTATATTGTCACTCTGCTTATTTAACTTCTATGCAGAGTACATCATGAGAAATGCTGGACTGGAAGAAACACAAGCTGGAATCAAGATTGCTGGGAGAAATATCAATAACCTCAGATATGCAGATGACACCACCCTTATGGCAGAAAGTGAAGAGGAGCTAAAAAGCCTCTTGTTGAAAGTGAAAGAGGAGAGTGAAAAAGTTGGCTTAAAGCTCAACATTCAGAAAACGAAGATCATGGCATCTGGCCCCATCACTTCATGGGAAATAGATGGGGAAACAGTAGAAACAGTGTCAGACTTTGTTTTTTTGGGCTCCAAAATCACTGCAGATGGTGACTGCAGCCATGAAATTAAAAGGCGCTTACTCCTTGGAAGAAAAGTTATGACCAACCTAGATAGTATATTCAAAAGCAGAGACATTACTTTGCCGACTAAGGTCCGTCTAGTCAAGGCTATGGTTTTTCCTGTGGTCATGTATGGATGTGAGAGTTGGACTGTGAAGAAGGCTGAGCGCCGAAGAATTGATGCTTTTGAACTGTGGTGTTGGAGAAGACTCTTGAGAGTCCCTTGGACTGCAAGGAGATCCAACCAGTCCATTCTGAAGGAGATCAACCCTGGGACTTCTTTGGAAGGAATGATGCTAAAACTGAAGCTCCAGTACTTTGGGCACCTTATGCGAAGAGTTGACTCATTGGAAAAGACCCTGATGCTGGGAGGGATTGAGGGCAGGAGGAGAAGGGGACGACCGAGGATGAGATGGCTGGATGGCATCATGGACTCAATGGACGTGAGTCTGAATGAACTCCAGGAGTTGGTGACGGACAGGGAGGCCTGGCGTACTGCGATTCATGGGGTCGCAAAGAGTCGGACATGACTGAGCGACCGAATTGAACTGAACTGAATGGCAGAAAGTGAAGAGGAACTAAAGAACCTCTTGGTGAAGGTGCAAGACAAGAGTGAAAAAGCTGGCTTAAAATCCAACATTCAAAAAAGAAGATCACGGCATCTGGTCATGTCTCTTCATGGCGAATAGATGGGGAAACAATGGAAACAGTGACAGACTTTATTTTCTTGACCTCCAAAATTACTGTGGATGGGGACTGCAGCCATGAAATTAAAAGACACTTGTTCCTTGGAAGAAAAGCTATGACAAACCTAGACAGAGTATTCAAAAGTAGAGACATTATTCTGTCAACAAAGGTTAATATAGTCAAAACTATGGTTTGTCCAGTAGTCATGTACAGATGTGAGAGTTGGACAATAAAAAAAAAGGCTTGAGGCCAAAGAACTGATGCCTTCAAACTGTGGTGCTGGAGAGGACTCTTGAGAGTCCCTTGGCCTGCAAGGAGATTCAACCAGTTAATCCTAAAGGAAATCAACCCTGAATATTTATTCAAAGGACTAATGCTGAAGCTCCAATAATTTGGCCACCTGATGTGAAGAACTGACTCATTGGAAAAGACCCCAGTGCTGGGCAAGATTGAAGGCAGGAGAAGGGGATGACAGAGGATAACATGGTTGGATGGCATCATCAGCTCAATGGATGTGAGTTTGAGCAAACTCCAGGAAATAGTGAAGGACAGAGAAGCCTGGCATGCTGCAGTTCATGGGGTTGCAAACAGCTGGACATGACTAAGTGACTTAATAGCAACAATATTCTGATAATTCATTTGAACAGTTACATACAATAAGCAGTCTTATCAAGCTGACACAGCAAGTATGACTTAATACTGTGTAGTCTTCCAGTAATTACAGAAGCAATAGTTAAGTATACTCACACACTACACATAAATATATCCTTCAGAGTTTCTCTGAAATTAGTCTCAAGGAACTGATGAGATTAACCATCAAGGATTCGGATAACTACAGTTTCTTTAAGAGGTGATCCTGAGGAACGTGCAAGATGATGGGAGAAATGAAGTCGGAGAAATGTAAGTCAGATAAAGAAGAATGCTTAATAAAAGCTAAATTGAGTTTCAATACCGCTGAAGACTAACAAAATGCACATACATGGCATCTTAACTCCCTAAGAGAAAAGCAAGCAGAATATTTGTTCACTGGTTTCTGCTGGAAGCCAGCGCAAGGAATCCTACCCATGACATGGTCACGTGGCAGAGATTTGACGGGCAAGGACGAGTCAGATCTCAGGTTTTTCCCCCTGGCATTTCCTGAGCATGTACCCCCCAAAAATAAGAATCTGCCTGCTTTTCCACTCTTCTGACATTCTCTGGAAAAGCATTTGAAAGGGTGTTTCAATCCAAAAACCTCTCTGATGGCTTTCTAGCCTGCCTGCAGGATGCAACAGCTGTGCATGTGATTGTTTGAGGCCTCCCGACTGCAGGAGGCACAGGAAGCTTAAAACATCCTAGGATTGTAGGGGCTTCTGAGGAGTCATAATCATTAGAATAGGACTGATTAAAGGTTTCATTTGTTGAGCCAATACTTGCTGCCAAAATTTCATATCTTATATAGATGGTAAAAAAAAAAAAAAACAGATAGTAGACATGGTATTAGCAATATTAGATCTTTGAGTTAAGTACTTTCTTTGTTGTAACCCACTGCACCTTTTTTTCTACAGGAATATAACTTTATTTAGTACTTTGAAGGTGATGCAGAGTAAAGAAAAAACACTTCTAGGGAAAAGGAGTTTTCTGGTTGATAGACAATTACCCAGGAAGAGAGCCATAAAAATGTTAGCAGGCCTCTTGGCCAGAAGATAATGTAAACCACCTGAGACCTTTTGTATACAAGAGGGTATGCAAATAGAAAGCCTGGTTTTTGGGCTGATCTCTATGTACAATCAAAAAGGTGTAAAAGGCCCTTCTAAGATAATAGAAGAGGGGCCAGTTCTTGGAAGGGGCAGTCCTTGGAAGGGGCCAGTCTTGGAAGGAGCCAGTTATTGGAAGGACTGGTTTCCCCCGTGTCTCCTATTTTCTCTAATTTCTGGCTGAATTCCCATCTGGGGCGTGGAGGCTTGCCATGTCTACTTACCTATCCTGGCTGCTAAGATCCTTAAGAGAGAGAGCCCAGGGCGAGGCACTCTCCGATATTCAAAGGGATGCAGGTGGCCTTACGTAGATGGTGCAAGCTCCTTGTCTGGAACTTCATTGGCTTTCCATGTAAACCAAGTTATTCAGCCTTCTTTTCTCCATCTAAATTTTCCTACTATACTATTATTTCCTAATCTAATCTTATATTAATAAATAAATAAATTTTCCTCGCCAACGCTGTCTCCCCTTCGAATTCTCTGGATCCACCTGGGCTGGACCCTGGCAGGTTTCCATCTCTTAAAGATTAAAGGATACTGTTGGAGCATCACAGCCCAGTACTTATAGACAAGGCAAGCTTGAGAGTAACAAGAACAAGGGGAATGAAGAAAAGATGGGGGAAGGGGATTAAGGGAATGGCAGCAACCTTATAGAGCACTGCCATCCAGTAATGACTTGGCTTTTAGTCTATATTAAATGTAAAACCATTAGAGGGTTGTGAAATTATCTGGCTGTGCTATTGAGGAGGAGCAAAAGTAGCAGCAATAAACTGCTAGGACGTTATTAAAGTAATCCCCAAAAGAAATAAAGACATCTTAGACTATGTTAGTACTGGGCAATTAGTGAGATGAGGTCAGATTCTGGATATTTTGCTCCTGGTGAAGACTTTTTCTATTCTAAATTATATTGAAAGTCCTTAACATTACTTAAGACAAGAAGAATAATAAAGATATGGAATTGGAAAGTAAATAAATGTCATCTTATGTGATGACTTAACTATCTTGCAGGCACAGAAAGCTCAAAATACTCTAGAATCTAATTATTAGAAATAACCATAGAGTTTGGCAAGGTAGATAGCTAGGAGATTGATATTTTAAAAATCAATTGCATTTCAATAATGTTAGCAACACTAATGACACATAATGATTTTAAGATGGGCTTTCTTTGTGGCTCAGATGGTAAAGTGTCTGCCTGCAATGCAAGAGATCCAGGTTGATCCCTGGGTTGGAAAGATTACCTGGAGAAGAGAATGGCTACCCACTTCAGTTTTTTTGCCTGGATGATGCTATGGACAGAACAGACTACAGTCCTTGGGGCTGCAATGATTTGCACAAAATACACCTTATATATTAGCAGCTGAAGAGATACCTAGTAATATATCCTATAGAAGATGTGTAAGACCTGTACAAATAATTCATAACATATATTGACAAAGACATACATAGAGACAAAATTTGTAATCATGGGCAGGATATTCAATTAGGATAAAGATGTACATTTACACCAAGTGAATCTCAAAGTCAAATCAAAATTTAGCAGAAATTTGAAATACAGATCACGCAATTTGTGTGTAAATAAAAGGAGCAAGAATAATGGCCAAAGAACAATAAAATGAAGTAACTTTTCCTTCTAGATATCAAAATCCATTACAAAGCTATGGTATTTGGGCATGTGACATTTGTGCCAAGAGATAAAAGTTTAAGCAGTTTAACAGTTTAAAGCGACTAGAACTTGGATGTATGAAGAACATAGCATACTGGATTATGGGGAAGAGGTGAGGGAGAAGGAGGAGAAGGAGAGACATTAACAAATGATGTCAACACAATTGGTGAATCCATCATGGGAAAAAAATATTCCTACTTCATACTCACATAGAATCAATATCAGATGGATTAAAGAACTAAATGTGGAAAATAAAACATGGACCTTTATGAATAAAACTATTAAATAATAGCTTTCTTATTTGAAGTAAGGGAATCATGTTTTAAATATGACTCACACAAATAAAGCTATAAATTTGATTACTTAAATTATGCCAGTTCATCAAAAGTGTAAAGTGAAAAAAAAAAGCCACAAAGAGGGGGAAGATATTTGTAATACATGTAGCTGACAAAGATTTGGTAGCCAGAAAAAACAATACTTACATATCATAAGAAAAAATATAATAGGTCCCTTTTTAAATTTGTTTATTTCTGATTGGAGGATAATTGCTTTTCAATATTATGTTGGTTTCTCCCATGTATCAACATGAATTAACTGTAGGTATACATATATTCCCTCCCTTTTTAAACTTCCCCCGTGTCTCATCCAATCCCACCCCTCTACGTTGTCACAAATAGGTCCCCTTTTATATTCACTTGCTTGGCAAAGTTTTAGAAGTCTGCAAGTGGAGAGATGAAGATCAATGGAAATACACATTACTCAATCTAATATGACATCTTCTGGAAAAAGGAAACATTCAGATACACCACTACCTAACAACTTGATCTCAAGGAGCATTCCAAGAAACTCATTCACATGTATACTAGGACACATGTAAAAGAAGGATTGTAGAGGTATAAAAAGTAAATGTCCAGAAATAAGAGTACAAATTAAAAATAGAATATTTTAATATATGTGGCATATTATAGAACAATGAAAATGAATAAGCTACAGCTACATTCAACAGCATGGATGAATCATTAAAGCATAACTGTGGGGTTTGAAAATAAATTTTAGAAAACTAAAATAATATGCAAGTATGGTAAATTTCTGTGAAGTTAAAAACTAAGCAAAACAAAACAGTACTTCACTCAAGGTCTACTGATTTAAATGTTTATTTGAGCCAAAAACTACCTTCACAGAAACATATAGAATGAAATATCTATATGCCACAGCTGACTCAAGTTGACACAAAATTGATTACCACAATAAGCCTTCCCAGTATTGCTTTGTATATAATATTATCACATATTATATGAAAAAATGCAAATAATAGGGAAAATGTGTTGGAGATTAAGCTGAGCGAATCAGTTATGGTTGAAAAGAAAGTGGAAAGGATGAAAGGGGATGCTACAGCTTGAAGAACTTTTAATGAGTTGTGCATCTCTCTGAGCTACAAAAAAAGATGTTATACGGAATATTAATCTTACTCATAAATTTTAAACATCCAATATTTCCAACCAGCCACTTAAAGTGAGTTACTGCATGCAATTTACTTAAACTCTCAGTGCCTCTGCTTCCCATGGCTAAAAGGGGAAAAATAACAGCACTTATCTTTAGATTATTTTCACAATCATATAAGGTAACATGTATATGCAAAGGTTGAAGAACAGTGAATAGATAGTGAATGTAAAATGTATATGATAAATGCAAAATGTTGTCATTAACATTAGTAAGATCAGTATTTATATTTGCAATCATATTTGTATTATTAATGTTTTGTTGCTATTAAATAGAGGTATGAAGATGATATACTTTCTTCATAAATGCAAATATAAACCTTCAAATAAAGGAGAAGAGACAAGGCTATGTTTGACTTCTTTCTCGACCTGGTAGAATCATTCCTACCAGAAAGCATCTTTGTGTCCAGTTCAGTTAAGTTCAGTCACTCAGTGGTGTCTGACGCTTTGCGACCCCATGACTGCAGCATGCCAGGCTTCCCCATCCATCACCAACTCCCAGAGCTTGCTCAAACTTATGTTCATCGAGTCAGTGATACCTGTCTCTGCTTTTTAATATGCTGTCTAAGTTTGTCATAGCTTTTCTTTCCAGGAGGAAGCGTCTTTTAATTTCTTGGCTGCATTCACCATCTTCAGTGATTTTGCAGTCCAAGAAAATAGTCTGTCACTGTTTCCAATGTTTCCCCATCTATTTGCCATGAAGATATATGACCAGATGCCATGATTTTCATTTCTTGAATGTTGAGTTTTAAGCCAGCTTTTTCATTTTCATCAAGAGGGTCTTCCATTCTTTATGGCATTCTACCATAAGAGTAGAGTCATCTGCATATATGAGGTTGTTGATATTTCCCCCAACAATCTTGATTCTAGCTTGTGCTTCATCTAGCCCGGCCTTTCGCATGAAGTACTCTGCATATAAGTTAAATAAGCAGGGTAACAGTATACAATATACAACAATATACTTGATGTACTCCTTTCCAAATTTGGAACTAGTCCATTGTCCCATGTCTGGTTCTAACTGTTGCTTCTTGACCTGCATACTGATTTCTCAGGAGTCAGTTCAGGTGGTCTGGTACTCCCATTTCTTTCAGAATTTTCCACAGTTTGTTGAGATCCACAGAGTCAAAGGCTTTGGCATCGTCAATAAAACAGAGGTAGATGCTTTTCTGGAACTCTCTTGCTTTTCCTATGAGCAGTGGTTGCTGGCAATTTGATCCCTGGTTCCTCTGCCTTTTCTAAATACAGCTTGAACATATGGAAGTTCTCGGATCTCCTATTGTTGAAGCTTCACTTGGAGAATTTTGAGCATTACTTTGCTAGCCTGTGAAATGAGTGCAATTGTGTGGTAGTTTGAGCATTGACATTGCGTTTCTTTGGGATTGGAATGAAAACTGACCTTTTCCAGTCATGTGGCCACTGCTGAGTTTTCCAAATATGCTGCCATATTGAGTGCAGCACTTTGTGTCCAAAACATGCTAACCGTAAGAGAAAAGCAATCTTAACATGTTTTATGCTTGTCTGCTGTCTGGCTAAATAAATCAAGAAGTTATAGCTGATATGTGGGTGGTCTCTTCCCACCATTCAGTACCCCAGCCAACAGAAATTATATAGTAGAAGGCAATGGCACCCCACTCCAGTACTCTTGCCTGGAAAATCCCATGGGCGGAGGAGCCTGGTAGGCTGCGGTCCATGGGGTCGCACAGAGTCAGACACAACTGAAGTGACTTAGCATGGCATAAACCATTTTTAACATATTTGATATATTCCCTCATTTTAGAAAAGAAAAGCAGTTTTTAAAGCTATGGCAGAGTACCCTAAGGATAGAAAGAAAGAAAGTGAAGTCGCTCAGACGTGTCTGGACTCTTTGCAGCCCCGTGGAGTGTAGCCTACCAGGATCTTCCATCCATGGGATTTTCCAGGCAAGAATACTGGAGTGGGTTGCCATTTTCTTCTCCAGGAGATCTTCCCAACCCAGGGATTGAACCCAGGTCTCCCACATTGCAGGCAGACGTTTAACCATCTGAGCCACCAAGGAAGTCTCTAAGGATATATCTCTATATTTCATAAAAATTTGGGATTCGCTGTTTAGAGATAATTTTTAAGCTATTATTTGCAAATATGTATTTATATACAATTGTAGATAAAGAATTCATCTTGATGTCCCCAGTTCTTGGAAAGAACATTGATCATTTACAGTAAAATAATCTCCAAATGTATAATATATTATGCCAAATCACAATTTCTTCAGAAGAACCACCAGTCTCAGAAAAAGTGGCCCTAGTTCTTTGGAGGAGCAATATGAGAATAGTTCCCTCTTTCCTAAAACATTGGTATAAAATTCCTAACTGCTGCATGATGAGTAATTCAGTCATTTTCTATATTAATAAATGGTGCTGCTGCTTGTGTGATCCTCTTTTGCTTTCAGAAATTATTTTGAAACCCCCAAAAGTGTCCCTTCAGTGGCCCACTTGATATTTTCCCTTTATAATGACACAGAGAATAATAAGTTGTTGAGAGAAGATTCATAATGAAACAACAAAACACAAAACAATTAAGAAGAATATTCTATGTTCATTTTATATCCCTTCATTAGTATTTAAAGGTCAGAAAAACATTTATAATTTGGGGGCAAAAGAATAAAACATAAATGCTAATTTCATCTTGGTTTCACTTGGAAAAAAATATCAACATTGCTCTGAAATGTAAACCCAAAAGCAATTTAAAAGAAGCAACAATCTTTAGGATTAATGCATGACATATTATTCATTTGTAGTTTTCAAAACATCAAAATTGACAGAGTAGTCATAATGTTAAGTTAAACTTACCATTGTGGTAGGTTTTAATGCTTAGTCTTAAGTCATCAAACCAAACTTCAAGTATTATTTAGAATTGAAGATCTGGATCTTTTACATGGCTAGTAGGATTTGTATTCTATACAGTAACCCTTTATTGTCTTACTCTGGTAAAGCCATACAATCTAGGATTATCTAGTTAATCAGAAGCCTTAAAAGTTCTATTCAGGGTGGAAGTTCTTGGTTAGGTCAGGAAAACAATAATTCCATTACCTGTTTTGAAGTTCATCCTCTTATACTATTGGTTTATTATCTTTTATAAGGATCAAAATCTGCATTTCTTTTCACTTGGGGAGATTTATTAAAGATCCATTTTGATTAATGATGCTAGATATTAAATGCCAAGTTTAAAATGGCTTATTCCACAGAGCAAGTTCTTCTATTCCCACATGAATACATATTCCTATACATAAGAGTAAAATTCTAGAAAAATTTCATAACATCACTTTTATATGTCATTTTTCTCTAATTTATTACCTTTCATTTATCAATAATATGTCCACTACTATATATGATATAAAACTCGTTTGACCAAAAACAAATCACAGACTACTACTGTGGGAAAAAAAATAAACATTCCAAAGATTAACACAATCATGATAAATTTTATTAACTCACATTCCCTTGGGATTTTCAATAATTTAGAACACATTTAAGCTGGAGTTTACCTAAGTTATCTATCCAATCTTTTTCAAATTCTATAAAGGTATATATAGACAAAGTAGCTAGGAATTTATTTTTAAAAAGCAAGTCAAAGACCTATTTTCAAGAGCTTTTCAAAAATTGACATAAAGAAATATACTGTCAGTTCAGTTCAGTCATTCAATTCTGTCTGATTCTTTGAGACCCCTTGTACTGCAGCACACCAGGCCTCCCTGTTTATCACCAGCTTCTGGACTTTACTCAAACTCATGTACGTTGAGTCAGTGATGCCATCCAACCATTTCATCCTCTATCATCCCCTTCACCTCCTCAATCTGGTCCTCAATCTTTCCCAGCAATAGGGTCTTTTCAAATGAGTCAGTTCTTCACATCAGGTGGCCAAAATATTAGACCTTCAGCTTCAGCATCAAACCTTTCAAAAATAGTCAGGACTGATTTCCTTTAGGATGGACTTGTTGGATCTCCTTGCAGTCCAAGGGACTCTCAAGAGTCTTTTCCAACACCACAGTTTAAAAGCATCACTTCTTCTGCACTCAACTTTCTTTAGAGTCCAACCCTCACATCATACGCAACTACTGGAAAAACCATAGCTTTCACTAGATGGACCTTTGATGGCAAAGTAATGTCCCTGCTTTTTAATAAGTTGTCTAGATTGGTCATAACTTTTCTTCCAAGGAGCAAGTATATTTTAATTTCATGGCAGCAGTCACCATCTGCAGTGATTCTGGAGTGCCCCCAAAATAAAGTCTTTCACTGTTTCCATTGTTTCCCCATCTATTTGCCATGAAGTGATGGGACCAGATGCCATGATCTTAGTTTTCTGAATGTTGAGTTTTAAGCCAATTCTTTCACTTTCCTCAAAAGGCTCTTAGAATTTCTTTGCTTTCTGCCATAAGAGTGGTGTCATCTGCATATTGAAGTATTTCTCCCAGCAATCATGATGCCAGCATAGTATTTCCCTATTTATTCATAGAAGAAAATTCTCCACTGGTTTGTACTCAGAAAAAGATTTAAGCTCATCAATTTTTTCTTTACTTCTGTTTGGAGAATTTTATGAATCCAAAATTAGCACAGAAGAACTATACAAAAAAAGATCTTCATGACCCGGATAACCATGATGGTGTGATCCTGGACCTTATTTCAGACATCCTGGAATAAGAAGTCAAGCAGGCCTTAGGAATCACCACTACAAACAAGGCTAGTGGAGGTGATGGAATTCCAGCTGAGCTATTTCAAATCCTAAAAGATGATGCTATGAAAGTGATGCACTCAATATGCCAGCAAATTTGGAAAACTCAGCAGTAGCCACAGGACTGGAAAAGGTCAGTTTTCATTCCAATCCCAAAGAAAGGCAATGCCAAAGAATGCTCAAAATATAGTACAATTGCATTCATCTCACACACTAACAAAGTAGTGCTCAAAATTCTCCAAGCCAGGCTTTCACAGTATGTGAACTGTAAACATCTAGATGCTCAAGCTGGATTTAGAAAAGGCAGAGAGGAACCAGAGATCAAATCACCAACCTCTGTTGGATCATCAAAAAAGCAAGAGATTTCCAGAAAAACATCTACTTCTGCTTTATTGACTATGCCAAAGCCTTTGACTGTGTGGATCGCAAAAAAACTGTGGAAAATTCTGAAAGAGATTGGAATACCAGACCACCTGACCTGCCTCGTGAAAAACCTATATGCAGGTCAAATGGCAACAGTAAGAACTGGACATGGAACAAAAGACTGGTTCCATATTAGGAAAGGAGTACATCAAGGCTGTATATTGTCACCCTCCTTATTTAACTTAAATGTGGAGTATATCATGAGAAATGTCAGACTGGAGTAAACACAGGCTGGAATCAAGATTCTGGAAGAAATATCAATAACCTCAGATATGCATATGACACCGCACTTATGGCAGAAAAGCAAAGATGAACTGAAGAGCTGCTTGATGAAAGTGAAAGAAGAGAGTGAAAAAGTTGGCTTAAAATTCAACATTCAGAAAACTAAGATCTTGGCATCTGGTCCCATCACTTCATGGCAAATAGATGGGGAAACAATGGAACAGTGAGAGACTTTATTTCTGGGGGGCTCAAAAATCACTGCAGATGGTGACTGTGGCCATGAAATTAAAAGATGCTTGCTCCTTGAAAGAAAAGTTATGATCAACCTAGACAGCATATTAAAAAGCAGAGACGTCACTTTGCCAACAAAGGTCCATCTAGTCAAAGCTATGATTTTTCCAGTAGTCTTGTATGGCTGTGACAGTTGGACCATGAAAAAAGATGAGCACAGAAAAATTCATGCTTTTGAACTGTGGTGTTGGAGAAGACTCTTGAGAGTCCCATAGACAGAAAAGAAATCCAACAAGCCCATCCTAAAGGAGATCAGTCCTGAATATTTTGGGAAGGGATGATGCTGAAGTTGAAATTCCAATACTTTGGGCACCTGATGAGAAAATTTGATTCATTTGAAAAAACCTAGATGCTGGTAAAGATTGAAGATGGGAGGAGCAGAGGATGAGATGGTTGGATGGCATCACTAACTGAATGAAGTTGAGTTTGAGTAAGCTCTGGGAGTTGGTGATGGACAGGGAAGCCTCGTGTGCTGCAGTCCCTAGGGTCACAAAGAGTTGGACACAACTGAGTGACTGAACTGAACTGAACTGAACTGAAAATTAACACACTATTTTCTTTGCTTAGGTGTGAAGTCATCAATTCAGTCCTGTCTGACTCTTTACATAATGGACTTCCATAATGGACTATAGCCCACCATCCCCCTCTGTCCATGGTATTTGTCAGGTAAAAATACTGAAGTGGGTTGCCACACCCTCCTCCAGGGGATCTTCCTGACCCAGGGATCAAATGTGTATCTCTTACACATTCTTTTCCACTAGTGCCAGTATTATCTAATTCAATTTTTAACTTATTAAAATGACTTTTATTGCCAATAGTCCTTATTGGAGAGATGTTTTATCAAATCAGTATTAATAAATAACACTTTATGTTCCTACTAGAATAGTTCAGAGTAGAAACTCACTTGTGAGTCCTATTTACTACTACTATCTCTATATTGACAATGACTAATCCTTCTACTTCCTGGATTCTTCATATTTCATATTGTAATGTCTTCTAGAAATGAAATTATAAGCTTAATAAATTTTGGAATACAAAGAACTTACATCAAACTTCAACTAGCCATGTCCATTGCCAATGGTTCTTCATGATAAGTCTGCTTGATAGTTAGTTTTATGGCATTTGGGTAGACCACAATACCACAATACAGATATTTTTTGTAGATGTTTTGGAAAAGGTATTTTGGGGAAGGGATTAACATTTTAAACCATAGACCTTGGGTAAAGCAAACTGTCATCCATAATTTAAGTGAACATTATCCAATTAGTTGAAGGCCTTAATGAAAACCCTGAGCCACCTTGATACAGATGGAATTCTGCCAGTAGGCTGCCTACAGATTCAAACTGCAACTCTTCCTATAGTTTTCCACCTGTGAGCTTACCCTGAAGATTTTGGACTTGTCAGCTTCCATGATCACTTGAGACAATTCCTTAAAATCCCTCTATTTTTTCTTTGTCATTTATATGTATTTTTTGTATATATGCAGATATGTAAAAGTATGTGTATATATTGACATATGTATAGATATACATATATTCCTCAACTTATGATTGGGTTATATCCCAATAAACACATCAAAAATTGAAAATATCTTGTTGAAATGCATTATTACATCTAATTTAATGAACGTCATAGCTTAGCCAAGACTACCTTAAATATGTACAGAATGCTTACAGTAACCTATAGTTGGGCAAGATCATCTAACACAAAGCCTATTTTATGATAAAGTGCTAAATATCTCACATAATTTATTATCCTCAAGGTGACATGACTGATTGGGAGTTGTGGCTCCTTGCCACTGCCCAACATCTTGAAAGAATTCCTTACTGCACACTGTGAGCTCAGGAGAATGTAAAGGTTCAAAGTATGGTTTCTACTGAGAATATATCACTTTCACACCACCAAAAAAAAAGTTAAACTATTCGAACTTGGGGACCATCTAGATAAACAAACATTCCATTGGTTCTTTTCTTCGAAAAGTCCTAACAAAATCTATAAATACAGAGTAGGAAAAAATATATTTGAAGAAAGTCATTTTTCTATCCTCAGATATAATTGCTTCAGTGAAAAGAAATTATTTATTTTAAAATACCATTCTTTTAAGCAATTAATTGTACTAATGTTAACAATTAGTCTTATCAGCATATGTAAAGTTGGAGAGTTCCCAAGTGGCTCATTTAGTAAAGAATCCACCTACAAGGCAGGAGACACAAGAGACGTGGGTTCAATGCTTTGATCTAGAAGATTCCCTGGAGTAGGAAATGGCAACCCATTCCAGTATTCTTGCCTGGAAAATTTAATGGACAGAGGAGCCTGGTGGAGTCCACAGAGTTGCAAAGAATCAGACATGACTGAGCAAATGACCATGCATGTTCAGCTTTCCTTTCACCATGTCTTCTATATGACCATTGAATACCCATAGTTCTGCCATAAAATAAATTGCATTTCTTCATATTTCACAAAGTCACAATGTGAAAAAACAGAGGATATCAAACTCTCCATAATTATAAAATATCTGAAAAAAAAATCCAACAGTAGTTCAGTTCAGTTCAGTCGCTCAATTACGTCTGACTCTTTGTGATCCCATGGTGCCAGGGTTCAGCCCCAGTGGATCCAGGGTAATTCAAAGTGGGGATGGAGTCAGTGTCCTAGGAAAGAACTTATTTAATTACAGATAAAAAGAGAGATTAGAAAAGAATAGTGTAGTAGGAAAATTTAGTGGAGAAAATGAGGCTGAATAACTTTGTTTACGTGGAAAACCAATAAAACCTCAAGGAAAGAGGTTTGCACCATCTACGTAGGCCACCAGCACCCACTTGAATAGCGAAGGTTGCCCCACCTTGGGCTCCCTCTTGTGTGGGTCTTAGAAGCCAGGGCAAGTAAGTAGACATGGCGAGCCTCCACGCTCCAGATGGGAATTCAGCCAGAAAAACAGAGAACAAGAAAGAGCGACATGGGGGAATCAATATTTCCATGAACTGATCCGTTTTCTTTATTTCAGGTTTGCTTATATACCTTTTGTTACACACAGAGACAAAGGGAAAATTTAAAGTCATATGGGGGTCAGCAGTCCTGACCTTTATCAAAATCAGGTGCTTCATGTAAATGTAAACAAAAGGTATTAGGGATCTTCTGGCCAGGGGCCCTGCTAACATTTTATGATCCTTTCTTTCTGATAATGGTCAGTCAACCAGAAAACTTATTTTCCAGCGGTGATTTTTCTTAAACCAGGTGCCACTCTCCAAAGGTACCAGATAAAGTTGCATTCCTATAGGGTGAAGGTGCAGTGGGTTACAATTAAGAAAGGAATTTAATTAGCTTAAGGTTTAACATGGTTAATCTTAAAGGTTAATACTTATTTCTCCTATATGCTAGTTATATTCATTATAAGGGCAGGGAATATGGAGATTTAGCAGCAAATATTGGCTCAACAAATGAAAAACCCTTCACCAATATAATTCCTAGTCAACTCACTATACCATACTAATAATTTTCTAACCTCTCAAAAGAATCTGTATTTAGAAAGTTTAAAGCATCTCGTGCCTCTCATGGTTGGGAGGCTGTGAACAAAAACATGTGGCTGGACGAAGTTGTTCAGGCAGGCTAGAGAAACTTCAGAGGAGTGGGTAAGTTGAAACACTCTTGTCACACCCAGGAATTTTTATTAACTGGAGCTGTAAGTTAACTCCTTCTCTGAGAGAGGCGGTGGGGGACAGCCCCCCATAAAGTCAGAGATATAGGTGAGAGCATAAAATAGTAAAGTAGGCAGACTATGGTTTGGGGGGTAGATGCTTGGGAACAGAGGGTTTCCTGAGGCTCGATCCCGCCTTTGTGTAATGCCAAGCCTCCTTCCTCATGACCTTTGCCATGGGCGGAGCTCCTCATGCTGGTTCCCAGCACCATGGACTGCAGCATGTCAGGCCACCCTGTCTATCACCAACTCCCGGAGTTTACTCAAACTCATGTCCATTGAGTCAGTGATACCATCCAAACATCTCATCCTCTGTCGTCCCTTCTCTCTTGCCCTCAATCTTTGCCAGCATCAAGGTCTTTCCCAATGAGTTAGCTCTTCATATCAGGTGGCCAAAGTATTGGAGTTTCAGTATTTCAGTTTCAGCTGAGTTTCAACATCAATCCTTCCAATGAACACCCAGGACTGATCTTCTTTAGGATGGACTGGTTGGATCTCCTTGCAGTCCAAAGGACTCTCAAGAATCTCCTCCAACACCACGGTTTAAAAGCATCAATTCTTCGGCACTCAGCTTTCTTTCAAGTCCAACTCTCACATCCACACACGACTACTGGAAAAACCATAGCCTTGACTAGATGGAACTTTGTTGACAAAGTAATGTCTCTGCTTTTTAATATGCTATCTAGGTTGGTCATAACTTGCCTTCCAAGGAGTAAGCATCTTTTAATTTCATGGCTTCAGTCACCATTTGCAGTGATTTTGGAGCCCCAAAAATAAAGTCTGCCACTGTTTCCACAGTTTCCCCATTTATTTGCCATGAAGTGATGGTACTGGATGCCAGGACCTTAGTTTTCTGAATGTTGAGCTTTAAGCCAACTTTTTCACTCTCCTCTTTCACTTTCATCAAGAGGCTCTTTAGTTCTTCACTTTCTGCCATAAGGGTAGTATCATTTGCATATCGGAGGTAATTGATATTTCCCCCAGAAATCTTGATTACACTTTGTGCTTTATCCAGCCCAGCATTTCTCATGATGTATTCTGCATATAAGTTAAATAATCAGGGTGACAATATACAGCCACGATGTACTCCTTTTCCTATCTGGAACCAGTTTGTAGATATAATGGCTAATTAAAATTTGATCCATCAATGTGATGAGATATTACTAAATAATGAACAAAAGTATTTATAAAACTTTTAAGGTAAAGAAACAGGCTAATACATTGTATATAAAAGAGCTGTATAAAAACATATATGAAGTACATTCTCCGGTTCCTCTGTCTTTCCTAAAACCAGCTTGAACACATGGAAGTTCACGGTTCACGTATTGCTGAAGCCTGGCTGGGAGAATTTGAACATTACTTGACTAGTGCATGAGATAAGTGCAATTGTGCGGTAGTTGGAGCATTGTTTGGCATTGCCTTTCTTTGGGATTGGAATGAAAACTGGCCTTTTCCAGTCCTGTGGCCACTGCTGAGTTTTCCAAATTTCCTGATGTAAAAATTTCCTTTTCTCCTTTGCTTTTTGCTTCTCTTCTTTTCCCAACTATTTGTAAGGCCTCCTCAGGCAGCCACTTTGCTATTTTGCATTTCTTTTCCTTGGTAATGGTCTTGATCCCTGTCTCCTGTACATTGTCACGAACCTCCATCCATAGTTCATCAAACACTGTGTCTATCCGATCTAGTCCCTTAAATCTATTTCTCACTTCCACTGTATAGTCATAAGGGATATGATTTAGGTCATACCTGAATGGTTTAGTGGTTTTCCCCACTTTCTTCAATTTAATCTGAATTTGGCAATAAACAGTTCATGATCTGAGCCACAGTCAGCTCCTGGTCTTGTTTTTGTTGACTCTATAGAGCTTCTCCATCTTTGGCTGCAAAGAATATAATCAACCTGATTTCGGTATTGACCATTTGGTGATGTCCACATGCAGAGTCTTCTCATGTGTTGTTGGAAGATGGTGTGTGCTATGACCAGTGCGTTTTCTTGGTAAAACTCTTTTAGCCTTTGCCCTGCTTCATTCTTTACTCCACGGCCAAATTTGCCTGTTACTCCAGGTGTTTCTTGACTTCCTATTTCTGCATTCCAGTGTCCTATACTGAAAAGGACATATTTTGGAGGTGTTAGTTCTAGAAGGTATTGTAGGTCTTCATAGAACCGTTTAGCTTCAGCTTCCTCACTGTTACTGGTCGGGGTATAAACGTGGATTACCATGATATTGGATGATATGCTTGGAAATAAACAGAGATCATTTTGACGTTTTTGAGATTGCATCTAGGTAAAAGATATTAAGATGAGGTGGCAAGAATACACAGAAAAACTGCACAAAAAAAAGAGCTTTGCGACCCAGATAATCATGATGGTGTGATCCACATCTAGAGCCAGACATCCTGGAATGTGAAGTCAAGAGGGCCTTAGAGCACATCACTACAAACAAAGCTCATGGAGGTGATGGAATTCCAGTTGAGCTATTCTAAATCCTGAAAGATGATGCTGTGAAAGTGCTGCACTCAATATGCCAGCAAATCTGGAAAACTCTGCAGTGGCCACAGGACTGGAAAAGGTCCGTTTTTATTCCAATCCCAAAGAAAGGCAATGCCAAAGAATGCTCCAACTACCGAACAATTGCACTCATCTCACATGCTAGTAAAGTAATGCTCAAAATTCTCCAAGCCAGACTTCAGCAATACGTGAACCGTGAAATCCCTGATATTCAAGCTGGTTTTAGAAAAGGCAGAGGAACCAGAGATCAAATTGCCAACATCTGCTGGATCATGGAAAAAGCAAGAGAGTTCCAGAAAAACATATATTTCTGCTTTATTGACTATGCCAAAGCCTTTGACTGTGTGGATCACAATCAACTGTGGGAAATTCTGAGAGAGATGGGAATACAAGACCACCTGACCTGCCTTTTGAGAAATCTGTATGCAGGTCAGGAAACAACAGTTAGAACTGGACTTGGAACAACAGACTGGTTGCAAATAGGAAAAGGAGTATGTCAAGGCTGTATATTGTCACCCTCCTTATTTCACTTATATGCAGGATACATCATGAGAAATGCTGGACTGGAAGAAACACAAGCTGGAATCAAGATTGCCAAGAGAAATATCAATTACCTCAGATATGCAGATGACACCACCCTTATGGCAGAAAGTAAAGAGGAACTAAAGAGCCTCTTGTTGAAAGTGAAAGAGGAGAGTGAAAAGTTGGCTTAAAGCTCAACATTCAGAAAATGAAGATCATGGCATCCAGTCCCATCATTTCATGGGAAATAGATGGGGAAACAGTGTAAACAGAGTCAGACTTTATTTTTCTGGGTTCCAAAATCACTGCAGATGCTGACTGCACCCATGAAATTAAAAGACACTTACTCCTTGGAAGAAAAGTTATGAAAAGAGTTGGACCCAACTGAGCGAATGAACTGTACTGAACTGAACTGATTGCATTTCAGACTCTTCTTTTGACTATGATAGCTATTCTCTTTCTTCTAAGGGATTTCTGCCAACAGTGGTAAGTACAAAGGTCATCTGAATTAAATTATCCCATTACAGTCCATCTTAGTTCGCTGATTCCAAGAATGTCAACATTCACTCTTGCCATCTCCTGTTTGACCACTTCCAATTTGTCTTGATTCATGGACCTAACATTCCAGGTCCTATGCAATGTGGCCCTTTACAGCATCAGATCTCACTTCTATCACCAGTACCATTCACATCTGGGTGTTATTTTTGCTTTAGCTCCATTGCTTCATTCTTTCTAGAGTTATTTATCCACTGATCTCCAGTAGCATATTGGGCACCTACTGACCTGGGGAATTTTCCTTTCAGTATACTATCCTTTTGTCATTTCGAGCAACCCAAAGAGAGGTGGCTGGGCAGGCACAGGAGGGCCTAGAGGAGCTATCCTATGTTGAAGGTCAGGAACGGCGGCAGTAAGGAGATACCCCTCGTCCAAGGTAAGGTGCAGTGGCTGTGCTTTGCTGGAGCAGCCTTGAAGAGATACCCCACGCCCAAGGTAAGAGAAACCAAGTAAGATGGTAGGTGTTGCAAGAGGGAATCAGAGGGCAGACACACTGAAACCATACTCACAGAACACTAGTCAATCTAATCACACTAGGACTACACCCTTGTCTAACTCAATGAAACCAAGTGATGCCTGCGGGGCAACCCAAGATGGGTGGGTCATGGTGGAGAGGTCTGACAGAATGTGGTCCACTGGAGAAGGGAATGGCAAGCCACTTCAGTATTCTTGCCTTCAGAACCCCATGAACTGTATGAAAAGGCAAAATGATAGGATACCAAAAGAGAAACTCCCCAGGTCATTAGGTGCCCAATATGCTACTGGAGATCAGTGGAGAAATAACTCCAGACAGAATGAAGGGATAGAGCCAAAGCAAAAACAATCCCCAGTTATGGATGTGACTGGTGATAGAAACAAGATCCGATGCTGTAAAGAGCAATATTGCATAGGAAACTGGAATGTCAGGTCCATGAATCAAGGCAAACTGGAAGTGGTCAAACAAGAGATGGCAAGGATGAATGTCGACATTCTAGGAATCAGCAAACTAAAATGGACTGGAATGGGTGAATTTAACTCAAATGACTATTATATCTACTACTGTGGGCAGGAATCCCTCAGAAGAAATGGAGTAGCGATCATGGTCAACAAAAGAGTCCGAAATGCAGTACTTGGATGCAATCTCAAAAATGACAGAATGATCTCTGTTTGTCTCCAAGGCAAACCATTCAATATCACAGTTATCCAAGTCTATGCCCCAACCAGTAATAATGAAGAAACTGAAGTTGAACCGTTTTATGAAGACCTACAATATCTTTTAGAACTAACACCCAAAAAAGATGTCCTTTTCATTATAGGGAACTGGAATGCAAAAGTAGTAAATCAACAAACCCCTGGAGTAATAGGCAAATTTGGCCTTGGAATGTAGAATGAAGCAGGGCAAAGACTAATAGAGTTTTGCCAAGAAAATGCACTGGTCATGGCAAACACACTCTTCCAACAACACAAGAGAAGACTCTACACATGGACATCACCAAATGGTCAACACCGAAATCAGATTGATTATATTCTTTGCAGCCAAAGATGGAGAAGCTCTATACAGTCAACAAAGACAAGACCAGGAGCTGACTGTGGCTCAGATCATGAACTCCTGATTGCCAAATTCAGACTTAAATTGAAGAAAGTGGGCAACACCACTAGACCATTCAGGTATGACCTAAATCAAATCCCTTATGATTATACAGTGGAAGTGAGAAATAGATTTAAAGGTCTAGATCTGATAGATAGAGTGCCTGATGAACTATGGAATGAGGTTCGTGACATTGTACAGGAGATAGGGATCAAGACCATCCCCATGGAAAAGAAATGCAAAAAGGCAAAATGGCTGTCTGGGGAGGCCTTACAAATAGCTGTGAAAAGAAGAGAAGCAAAAAGCAAAGGAGAAAAGGAAAGATATAAGCATCTGAATGCAGAGTTCCAAAGAATAGCAAGAAGAGATAAGAAAGCCTTCTTCAGCAATCAATGTAAAGAAATAGAGGAAAAGAACAGAATGGGAAAGACTAGAGATCTCTTCAAGAAAATTAGAGATACCAAGAGAACATTTCATGCAAGGATGGGCTCGATAAAGGACAGAAATGGTCTGGACCTAACAGAAGCAGAAGATATTAAGAAGAGGTGGCAAGAATACACGGAAGAACTGTACAAAAAAGATCTTCATGACCCAGATAATCATGATGATGTGTTGACTAATCTAGAGCCAGACATCTTGGAATGTGAAGTCAAGTGGGCCTTAGAAAGCATCACTACGAACAAAGCTAGTGGAGGTGATGGAATTCCAGTTGAGCTGTTTCAAATCCTGAAAGATGATGCTGTGAAAGTGCTGCACTCAATTTGCCAGCAAATCTGGAAAACTCAGCAGTGGCCACAGGACTGGAAAAGGTCAGTTTTCATCCCAATTCCAAAGAAAGGCAATGCCAAAGAATGCTCCAACTACCGCACAATTGCACTCATCTCACATGCTAGTAAAGTAATGCTCAAAATTCTCCAAGCCAGACTTCAGCAATATGTGAACCGTGAACTCCCTGATGTTCAAGCTGGTTTTAGAAAAGGCAGAGGAACCAGAGATCAAATTGCCAACATCCGCTGGATCATGGAAAAAGCAAGAGAGTTCCAGAAAAACATCTATTTCTGCTTTATTGACTATGCCAAAGCCTTTGACTGTGTGGATCACAGTAAACTGTGGAAAATTCTGAAAGAGATGGGAATACCAGACCACCTGACCTGCCTCTTGAGAAATCTGTATGCAGGTCAGGAAGCAACAGTTAGAACTGGACATGGAACAACAGACTGGTTCCAAATAGGAAAAGGAGTACGTCAAGGCTGTATATTGTCACCCTGCTTATTTAACTTATATGCAGAGTACATCATGAGAAATGCTGGACTGGAAGAAACACAAGCTGGAATCAAGATTGCTGGGAGAAATATCAATAATCTCAGATATGCAGATGACACCACCCTTATGGCAGAAAGTGAGGAGGAGCTAAAAAGCCTCTTGTTGAAAGTGAAAGAGGAGAGTGAAAAAGTTGGCTTAAAGCTCAACATTCAGAAAACGAAGATCATGGCATCTGGCCCCATCACTTCATGGGAAATAGATGGGGAAACAGTAGAAACAGTGTCAGACTTTGTTTTTCTGGGCTCCAAAATCACTGCAGATGGTGACTGCAGCCATGAAATTAAAAGACGCTTACTCCTTGGAAGAGAAGTTATGACCAACCTAGATAGTATATTCAAAATCAGAGACATTACTTTGCTGATTAAGGTCCATCTAGTCAAGGCTATGGTTTTTCCTGTGGTCATGTATGGATGTGAGAGTTGGACTGTGAAGAAGGCTGAGCGAAGAAGAATTGATGCTTTTGAACTGTGGTGTTGGAGAAGACTCTTGAAAGTCCCTTGGACTGCAAGGAGATCCAACCAGTCCACTCTGAAGGAGATCAACCCTGGGATTTCTTTGGAGGGAATGATGCTAAAGCTGAAGCTCCAGTACTTTGGCCACCTCGTGCAAAGAGTTGACTCATTGGAAAAGACTCTGATGCTGGGAGGGATTGGGGGCAGGAGGAGAAGGGGACAACCAAGGATAAGATGGCTGGATGGCATCACGGACTCAATGGACATGAGTCTGAGTGAACTCCGGGAGTTGGTGATGGACAGGGAGGCCTGGCATGCTGTGATTCCTGGGGTTGCAAACAGTCGGACACAACTCAGTGACTAAACTGAACTGAACTGACCGTTAATGGGGTTCTTAAGTCAAGAATACTTAAGTGGTTTGCCGTTACCTTCTCCAGTGGACTACATTCTGTCGGACTCTCTACCATGACCTGTCCATTTGGACATGTCCGCTTTGTACCCTTCCATCTTAGACCCACATGGCATGGCTTAGTTTCATTGAATTAGACAAGGCTGTGGTTCATATGATCAGATTAGCTAGTTGTCTGTGATTATGGTTTCAGTCTGTCTGCCCTCTGATGCCCTTTCTCAGCACCTACCATCTTACTAGGGTTTCTCTTACCTTGGATGTGAGGTATATCTTCATGGCTGCTCCAGCAAAGTGCAGCCACTGCTCCTTAACTTGGACGTGGGGTATCTCCTCTTGACCACTGCCCATGACCTTGGACATGGGATATCTCCTCTTGGCCACCAGCCCTGATCTTGGACATGTGGTAGCTCCTCTTGGCCGCCATCCCTCACCTTGGATGTGGAGCAACAGGCTGATTCCAAATAGGAAAAGGAGTGTCATGGCTGTATATTGTCACCCTGCTTATTTAACTTATATGCAGGGTACATCATGAGAAATGCTGGGCTGGATAAAGCACAAGCTCTAATCAAGTTTGCCAGGAGAAATATCAATCACCTCAGGTATACAGATTATACCACCCTTATGGCAGAAAGTGAAAAAGAACTGAAGACCCTCTTGATGAAAGTGAAAGAAGAGAGAGAAAAAGTTAGCTTAAAGCTCAACATTCAGAAAACTAAGATCTTGGCATCCAGTCCCATCACTTCATGGCAAATAGATAGGGAAACAGTGGAAACAGTGGCTGACTTTATTTTGGAGGGTTCCAAATGGTGACTGCAGCCACGAAATTAAAAGACACTTACTCCTTGGAAGGAAAGTTATGACCAACCTAGACAGCATATTAAAAAGCAGAGACATTACTTTGCCAACAAAAGTCTGTCTAATAGGGAAACAGTGGAAACAGTGGCTGACTTTATTTTGGAGGGTTCCAAATGGTGACTGCAGCCACGAAATTAAAAGACACTTACTCCTTGGAAGGAAAGTTATGACCAACCTAGACAGCATATTAAAAAGCAGAGACATTACTTTGCCAACAAAAGTCTGTCTAGTCAAGGCTATGGTTTTTCCAGAAGTCATGTGTGGATGTGAGAGTTGGACTCTAAAGAAAGCTGAGTGCTGTAGAATTGATGCTTTTGAACTGTGGTGTTGGAGGAGACTCTTGCGAGTCCCTTGGACTGAAAGGAGATCCAACCAGTCCATCCTAAAGGACATCAGTCCTGGGTGTTCATTGGAATGACTGATGTTGAAGCTGAAACTCCAATATTTGGCCACCTAATGTGAAGAGCTGACTCACTGGAAAAGACCCTGATGCTGGGAAAGATTGAGGCCAGGAGGAGAAGGGTTCGACAGAGGATGCAATGGTTGGATGGCATCAACGACTGAATGGACAAGGGTTTTTGTTGACTCCGGCAGTTGGTGATGGACAGACAAGCCTGGCGTGCTGTGATTCATGGGGTCGTAAAAAGTCGGAAACGAATGAGCGACTGAACTGAACCTAAGTGCATTCTTAACTACATAAAATACATAGGAAATATTTATGTGAACTAAGACATAAGGGATGTGGAATGTAAATAAAGATTATTTCTATTAATGGAGTATTGGAATATAGTGATTATTTTTCTATTCTCTTACATTTTCTATTTTTCTACAATAGGCTTCTGTTGTGTTAATTATTAGGAGGGAAAGTTCTAGACTTTGACAAACAAGTAATATGATTTTCTCAATAAATTCTTCACTGACATCACTTGAAATCTGTCTTTCCATAGCACATTTTTTTAAACCGTATATGATCATTTTTATCTATTGTGCTGCAGTCATCTATATATACATCCTTTTCCCTTGCTGTTTGTGAGCTTTATAATGCATGACATTGTGTCCAATTTGTTTGTACAGTCTCCAAATATAATAGTTTGTAACATTTAATAAATATTTTTCCTTAATAGATAACACATAATATTTACATATAATATTTACATAAAATGTATTAAGCTGGCAATTAATAATTAATAACTGAGCATCATTGTTATCAACAGCATTATTTATTTTCCTAACCAATAGTACCTTTCTTCCTAAGACCTGCTATGATATGAAAAAGCTGCATAATAATTAGTGTTAGGAGGAATCCTTAAATAATTGTCCTTTCCCCACTCCCTACCTCTATGATTTCCCATCCTCATCCACAAGACAAGGACTAGAAATTTGATGATATATTGTGTCTATGATTATGTTAGGTTACATGACAAAAATGATTGTGAAGATTTAATTATGTATATTAATTAGTTGACCTTTAGTTAATCCAAAGGGAGGTTATCCCAGTGAGTCAATTGAATCTAATCTCATGAATCTTTTAAAAGCAGAAAGTTTTCTTTAACTGGTAGCAGAGAGGAAACCAGAAAGATTCAATGCGTGAGAAAGACTTGACTTGCATTGTTCATTGGAAGATGGATGGGATCACATGAGAAAGAATACAAGTGACTTCAAGGAGAAGAGAGTAGTCGCCACATGACAGCCAGGAGAAAAACTGGGAGATCAGCCTACAGTCCACAAGGAACTGTATTCTGCCAATCCTAAATAATCTGGAATTAGATTCCTCCTCAGAAACTCGAGATAAGAGCCCAGGTCTGCTGACACTTTGATATCTACTTTGGAAAACTAAGCAAAGAACTCACTTGAGTTTGCCCAGGCTTTTGACCTACAGAACCTCAAGCTAATACTTCTGCTGTTTTTAAGATGCTGAATTTGTGATAATTCATTCTATAGCAATAGAATCCTAATATACTAATAAACTTTCCTTTTTTAATGCAGACATTCCAATTACTAAAATGTTTGTCTTATATTATGGGTAATACTTTGCGTGGTTATGAAACCCAAATGAGTATAAAATATCATACATGGAAGATTCTAAAATATTCTCAAACTGCTCTCAGTTCAGTTCAGTTCAGTTCAGTCACTCAGTTGTATCCAGCTGTTTGTGACCCCATGAATCGCAGCACGTCAGGCCTCCCTGTCCATCACCAACTCCCGGAGTTCACTCAGACTCACGTCCGTCGAGTCAGTGATGCCATCCAGCCATCTCATCCTCTGTCATCCCCTTCTCCTCCTGCCCCCAATCCCTCCCAGCATCAGAGTCTTTTCCAATGAGTCAACTCTTCGCATGAGGTGGCCAAAGTACTGGAAAATCCCAAGGCTGATCTCCTTCAGAATGGACTGGTTGGATCTCCTTGCAGTCCAAGGGACTCTCAAGAGTCTTCTCCAACACCACAGTTCAAAAACATCAATTCTTCGGCACTCAGCTTTCTTCACAGTCCAACTCCCACGTCCATACATGACCACAGGAAAAACCATAGCCTTGACTAGACGGACATTTGATGCCAAAGTAATATCTCTGCTTTTGAATATGCTATCTAGGTTGGTCATAACTTTTCTTCCAAGCAGTAAGCGTCTTTTAATTTCATGGCTGCAGTCACCATCTGCAGTGATTTTGGAGCCCAGAAAAATAAAGTCTGACACTATTTCCACTGTTTCCCCATCTATTTGCGATGAAGTGATGGGACCAGATGCCATGATCTTCATTTTCTGAATGTTGAGCTTTAAGCCAACTTTTTCACTCTCCACTTTCACTTTCATCAAGAGACTTTTTAGTTCCTCTTCACTTTAGAAAATATAAATCCTTTGTTCTATAAACCTGGCCTAATATTCTACTACAGCCCACTTACCATAAAAGAAAACTTACTCTTGCCAAATAACAGCATTTCAGTCTCTTCTGATTTTTATAGTTCTGGTTTTAAACTTCAAAGCCCAAATCCCCACAGAATAGCTTTTAAGGAATTTGGTGTGTTTGTTTGTATGTTTGTTTTGGTGTTTTTTTTTGTTTTGTTTGTTTGTTTGTTTTGCCCTGCTCACACTTTTTAAAAAGATGCTTCATTTTTATATCCTTGCTTCTTACTCTTTTCTTCCTCAAGGTGGATTGTTGGTATATTAGGAGGCTATCAATGTTCGCAGAACATCAGAGGGAAAGAATACTGGCATGCCTTGTTTCCTTTGGCTCCTCTGGTCTCTGAGAAGATTTCTTATCTGTCTGGCTGCTGCCCTTCTGCCAGAATCCTCTGCTGTAATTCACAGCAGAATTGGCAAAGCTCTGACTCACACGGCCTCACCTCAGCCCTTGCTGGTTCTACTAATTTCCTTAAATGTCTTCTAGATCTTCCAGAGCCTGGACTAGTCAATGTACTGCTAATTTCTAACCACTTAGTGGTGTCATATCACCTCAGAAGTCCCCATTGGGAGTAGAGTTATGAAAGAATACTGAGGTGGGGATTCAATCCACACCTCATAGATACTATAAGCAATTTGAGAAAGCTTAAAACACATCTCTTCTTCAGGCTAACAGTGTTGAATTCCAAAGTTCAGTTTTTCAGGGACTTTTGAGAGGCAGTCTCTTTCCAGAGTTCCAGAAATGAATCTAGGCAAGTGTTTCTAGCCTCGGCAATTCCTGCAACTTACATATCTCCCTCTATTCAAGAGAAAAGTCGGAAAATGAGAGAACGGAAGCCAGATTCTTCACTCTATTATTCAATTGCTTTTCTCTACATTTATCTCTCAAAATTCCTTGAGACTAAAAAGAATAGGCTCTGAGCTATCTATCTACTGCTTTTACATCATATCTTCTTCACATGGGTACCAAGCCACAGAATTATCCATGAAGAAATGGGCATGCCTCCTATACTTAGGGAAAATTTTCCATAGTATGTTCCCTGATGTCTGGGACCTATATGCTAAAAAATAGCCACTCTGAGTTTTTCTCTCAAATCTATTTTTTGTGGAAAATGCTTTCCTGGTTTTCAGAAATGAAATGTTAATTCTATCTTAAACCTTGCTTACCTGCTATAAAATTTCCATCCCATCAACCCTACCTCTGAAACCAACAGAATCTCCAGTTTAGCTAAATAGAAGTCCTTTTAAACAAAAAGTTAAAAGAGGAAATCATAATAACATAATCAAAATTCACCACAGATATAGGAAATCACCATAAGATTGAAGAAAGAAGTTTCACTACAGACAAATGGCCTAATTTTTTCATCTTTGATTGACATTAAACAGTTTACAAATTTAGAGAAATAAGAGTTAACCTTATTTTGCTGTGTCACTGGAGGAAAATAAATGCTGTATTACTTAATTACCACACTAAATGCTATAACAAGACATTTAACCTTCTTGTGGCATTGAGAAGTTTACTCATATGATTGGTTCAGACTATATCACTGCAATGCATATATTATATACCTTAGAAAGTCTACCTTCTTTAATTTAAAGCAAAGGTAATATTTCCATATATCTGGAAGACTTTAAGGCATTCAAGACCACAACTGTGGACAGAAACAGATAGAAAAGATCATGTGGGGCACTTCTTTGCTAATATGGTCTTGGATTGCAACTAAATCCTAGCTTTGAGTTTAATTTAAATGCTTATACACTAAAACATGCTGTTTTTTGAAGACTTTTCTCATATATGTAGTGTTCATTCAGCTTTCCTGACAGAAAATGTAAGAAAGAAAATTTTATCTACATTTCCAAGGCTTTAAGTGTAAGAGTAAAATAGAAGTTCAGCATTTTCCTAATTTATTTTTAATTCTTTCCTGTTATTTATTATGTAGGACACTGGACACTCCCTAGAGAGCTAGAATTCTGCACCACAGAGTATTCAACACTGCCATTTATTCATTTAAGTCTATATTTCTGCAGTTGTTGTGTCTAATATTATCACCAGGAAGTTCTCACAGTCTTAGAGATTTTGCTAAATAGAAATTCCACTGTGTGAGCTTGCAGCTTCAGAGAATGCTTTCTATGGAGAAATGTCAGTAACCACTTAATTTCCTCCTGTTATGCAAGTATCTCTTATCCAAAAAAAAAAAAAATGTTCCAATAATCACATCACATTTTAGAATGCTGCCTTTGGTTTATACAGACTGAGGTGCTAAGTGACAGAAAGAGCAAAGGGAATTGGAAAAAAAAAAAATAATTGTATGATAAGGAGAGCTCAGTGACTGCTAGCTGTGTATAAAAATGGGAAGTGTGCAGATTAACTGATCTGATGTCATTCCTATTAGTCTCATTTATTAAAGCTATAGCAAACTGTTTACCCTGCTGGTTGCCCCTTGTAAGAGTGACTCTGATCTCATGAATGTCAGCACTTGCCCTCCAGGTTTACTCAGCTTTCAGCATAGATACCTTTCTTGTCCAGCTCTTCAAAGCAAAGAAAAGAAGAAAGAGGAAGGGAAAAAAGCATCCAGCGGGAGATTACAACATCCTCCGCAGGGGATCCCTCCTGAGATCTGCTGACTATAAGAACATGTTAAGAAGGAGCTCAGTGTGTCATAATCCGTTCTGAATGTGACCAGAACCTTCTGTGCAAGGTGAGCCAAAAGTCGCTCTGATATCAATAGAGTAGAAAAGGAAGGCATAGCTTGCATCACTGTCAAATAGTTAATTAAATATCACCTATGATTTCTTGTCAAAAGCCAAATTCTTTCTTTTCTAACGATTTCCTCATTCTGCCAGGTGGATAACAATGAGGTAAAATCTTCACCTAAAATACTTAGGAAATTATAATTTTGTTGTTTTAATCCATGTAAAAGAAAAAGTGTCAGTCCCCAGAACATGGGACTAGACTGTGGAGCAGTGTTTCAGGTAATCTTAAGTCTAGAAAAATCTCTAGAAAACTCAAGCAATTGAATAGCCATCTTAAGGCATAACTGATGAAACAGAGAGTCCCTTGGACTGCAAAGATATCCAACCAGTCCATTCTAAAAGAGATCAGTCCTGGGTGTTCTTTGGAAAGAATGATCCTAAAGCTGAAACTCTAGTACTTTGGCCACCTCATGCAAAGAGTTGACTCATTGGAAAAGACTCTGATGCTGGGAGGGATTGGGGGCAGGAGGAGAAGGGACGACCGAGGATGAGATGGCTGGATGGCATCACCGACTCGATGGGCGTGAGTCTGAGTGAACTCCGGGAGTTGGTGATGGACAGGGAGGCCTGGCATGCTGCAATTCATGGGGTCGCAAAGAGTTGGACATCACTGAGCAACTGAACTGAACTGAACTGAATGCTTATGCTATTCAGTGTGGCTATTCTGTGTCTAATTTATCTAAACCCATTTTTGAGAGTGCCTATTTTATTACTGAAGCATTTTAATAGCCTCATATTGTGTCTAACTACTTCCTCTCCTTTGTCCTATCTATTCATCACCCAAACCTCTGCTCTGCCACCACCTTTTTCTCTCTAAAATATATTTGTGATCATGTATTTCCCTATTGGACCTTTTATGGATCTTCATTTCATACAAGATAAACTCCAAACAACTCACCATTCAAATATATATATAATCTTTTTGAATTATCTTTTCAGGTTCATTAACTCCTTCACTATCACCCTCATTTGCAAACCCCACTCACACAATGCTCATGCCTTATACTGTTTCAAAGACTCGAGCTTCTTTCAGTTACTTCACATAATCTTGTACAAAAAAATACCTTCTACCTCTTCACCTTTGCACATATTTTATATACTTAAAATGTCAGACAGTTTTAAGTTATTACTGAAAGTACAAGTGTTATTACATACCTCCTGATCACCTAATGTGGAATTTTTCTTGCCACTTTAATGTTCACCTAGAAATTAATTCCTTGTCTACAGACCACTGTACACATAGATTTTTAGCTCCTTAAATCTAGGTGTGTATCTTATTCCAATTTTTTTTCAAATATGAATTATAGAGATTTTTCAAATGTCAGTTGAATAAAAGCATAAAAGAATCTAATAAACTAATATCTGATATTCTTCCCTATGGCTCTATCTATCATGAAGTATTAATGCTATTAATTCATTAGTTCTAATTGATGTTATCTTCCATTAATACCTGCATATAATTGCTGAGTATATTTCTGTTATTCCATTGAAATAATATAATCATACCATCTGTGGTAAACATACACTGAAGTTTTACTAAAATCTTATCATTTGATGGTAAGTGAATTAGGCTGATATAACATAATACAGTAGTCATATTAACAGCATTTTACATTTATTTTGTGTCATCATCATATGGTTTTATCTGATTTACACAAATCTTGAGGCATTATTAAGAACACCCACATGAAAAAATGAACACATATTTTATGATTTCATATCCAATTCTTTACAAGTACAAACTTGGTCGCCTCAATAATGAGCTTTTGCAATCTCTGGTAAATTGAAGAAAAACACTTTTTTTCTCCTAGAATTGTATAGCTAACTATTTTCAGCTGATTTTAATTTGAAAACATGGAGTTTATTCTTTTATTATTTGATATTCAACGAGGGCCAGACAGATAGTAATAATGCTTTGTTTATTAAATAATTGGTATATTGTTTAAAAAGCATTTTCTTGAATTAATTTCTAAATTATTTCATAGTTATAACTAAGGATAAGGTGCACTTTCTTTGCCACATTCATCTAAGAAATAGGTACCCTTTAATATTATTCAAAGAATATTTGCATGTCTAGAAGTATTTAGGAGGTTTTTGTGAAGGTATAGTAGAAAGCAAAATTATTGATTTAAAATTCCTGAAATACTTACAGAATGATAAAAGGTTTAAATTTTAGGAAAGACAATCAATATCAAAGCAATTAAACATGGATTTTTGAAAGGCATTCTACAATCTCCCTGTATCAACTAACAACTAAAATAAGTCACAGTAAAGTGTAGTCAAAAAAAATCATGGTTCTATATGCTATTTTATTTCAGTAGCATATATCAACAGCTTTTGTAAATTAAACTTCTTTTAGTTACTTCTTTGATTTAGGTCATACCTGAATGGTCTAGTGGGTTGCCCACTTTCTTCAATTTAAGTCTGAATATGGCAATCAGGAGCTCATGATCTGAGCCACAGTCAGCTCCCAGTCTTGTTTTTGTTGACTGTATAGAGCTTCTCTATCTTTGGCTGCAATACAGCCTTGATGTACTCCTTTTCCTATTTGGAACCAGTCTGTTGTTCCATGTCCAGTTCTAACTGTTACTTCCTGACTAGGTTTCTCAAGAGGCAGGTCAGGTGGTCTGGTATTCTCATCTCTTTCAGAATTTTCCGGTTTATTGTGGTCCACACAGTCAAAGGCTTTGGCATAGTCAATAAAGCAGAAATAGATGTTTTCCTGGAAAGCTCTTGCTTTTTCGATGATACAGCAGATGTTGGCAATTTGATCTCTGGTTCCTCTGCTTTTTCTAAAACCAGTTTGAACATCTGGAAGTTCACGGTTCAGGTATTGCTGAAGCCTGGCTTGGAGAATTTTGAGCATTATTTACTAGCATGTGAGATGAGTGCAACTGTGTGGTAGTTTGAGCATTCTTTGGCATTGCCTTTCTTTGGGATTGGATTGAAAACTGACCTTTTCCAGTCCTTTGGCCACTGCTGAGTTTTCCAAATTTGCTGGCATATTGAGTGCAGCACTTTCATAGCAGCATCATTTAGGACCTGAAAGAGCTCCACTGGAATTCCATCACTTCCACTAGCTTTGTTTGTAGTGATGCTTTCTAAGGCCCACTTGACTTCACATTCCAGGATGTCTGGCTCTAGGTGAGTGATCACACCATCGTGATTATCTGGGTTGTGAAGATCTTTTTTGTACAGTTCTTCTGTGTATTCTTGCCACCTCTTCTTAATATCTTCTGCTTCTGTTAGTTCCATACCATTTCTGTCCTTTATCGAGCCCATCTTTGCATGAAATATTCCCTTGGTATCTCTAATTTTCTTGAAGAGATCTCTAGTCTTTCCCATTCTATTGTTTTCCTCTATTTCTTTGCATTGTTCTCTGAGGAAGGCTTTCTCATCTCTCCTTGCTATTCTTTGGAACTCTGCATTCAAATGGGAATATCTTTCCTTTTCTCCTTTGCTGTTTGCTTCTCTTCTTTTCACAGCTATTTGTAAGGCCTCCTCAGACAGCCATTTTGCCTTTTTGCATTTCTTTTTCTTGGGACAGTCTTGATCCCTGTCTCCTGTACAATGTCATGAATCTCCATCCATTTGCTTCTACAAATAAAGCTGAAATAAACATTTCTTATACACATATCTTTGTGTATGAACTTGGCTTATTACACAGACTAAACTTAATGGAGGCAAACAGAAAGATCGTTTTGTTTTTTTTTAAAAAAAAAGGAAAATTCACCTCAGGATACAATTCTAGATTGACAAATCTTTTCTTTTCCCACTTTAAAGGTATAATCCACTCTCTTCTGGCTTTATTTTTGATGTTGATGAATCTGTTGTCAATACACTTGCTTTTAATTTTTTTAGTAATCCTTTTTTTTCTTTCTTGCTAATTGCCTTAAGATTCTCCTCTTTGGTGTTCTGCAGCTTAATCTATGATACATCTAAGAATATACTTTTTACTAGTGCTCTCAGAGTAATAAGGGATTTGATTTAGGTCATACCTGAATAGTCTAGTGGTTTTCCCCACTTTCTTCAATTTCAGTCTGAATTTGGCAATAAGGAGTTCATGATCTGCGCCATAGTCAGTTCCCGATCTTGTTTTTGCTGACTGTACAGAGCTTCTCCTTCTTTGGCTGCAAAGAATATAATTGATCTGATTTTGGTTAGCAGTGGTTATATCTTGGCCTGAAGTCAGATGGTAGAGAATAGGGAGAGGAAATTTGATTTTGATATTTGTATTTTTCTTGTACTCTTTTTTTAAAAATTAAGACTTACTTTTTTTTTTGTTTTTTAGAGAATTGTCTTTTAAGAGTGAGGGGAAAGTAAAGGTATTTCCAGATAAAGGAAAACTGAGAATTTGCCACCATACTTCCTTAACGAAGAAAGATCCCATAATAAAGATATGAGATATAAGAATGAATGATAAGCAAATAAACTGGTAAAAATGGAAGAAGGGAACCCAAACACATATTGACTCTGTCAATAATAATAATGTTCAATTTGTATCATAAAAATTAAGGTAGGACAAAATAAGTTATGAATTGATAATATGAAGCACAAGAGATGGCTGATCTAATTGGACTTCAGTTCAGTTCAGTCACTCAGTCGTGTCCGACTCTTTGTGACCCCATGAATCGCAGCACGCCAGGCCTCCCTGTCCATCACCAACTCCCGGAGTTCACTCAGACTCACGTCCATCGAGTCCATGATGCCATCCAGCCATCTCATTCTCTGTTGTCCCCTTCTCCTCCTGTCCCCAGTCCCTCCCAGCATCAAAGTCTTTCCCAATGAGTCAACTAATTGGACTTAGAGTATTCTAAATTCCTTGTATTGTTCATGAAGAATAAAGAAATATTGAATAATATTAGATTAAGTGTACATGTATGCTAACATTTTGAGTTATTGCATAACCATAGAAGGGCTCCCCAGGTCACACTAATGATAAAGAACCTGCCTGCCAACGCAAGAGATGCAGGTTCGATCCCTGGGTCAGGAAGACCCCTGGAGGAGGGCATGGCAACTCACTCTGTATTCTTGCCTGGAGAATCCCCACGGACAGAGGAGCCTGGCAGGCTACAGTCCATGGGATCGCATAGAGTTGGACAAAATTGAGGTGACCTAGCATGCATGAATGGGTAACTATAGGAATAAAAAATTTTTAACACTGACATACAGAAGCATATTTCTGTGATCCATGTTATTTTTCAAATGTTCCAGGTGTCTGCATTGTAATCAAACTCATGTTTACTTTGGTTTTCACGATTTCTCGGGTAGACAGTAAGAAAGATGTGTTCAACTGCTTTATTTAAATATTTACTGAAAAATACAAATGTCTTGATATCCCCTATCCCAGAAGCCACATTAGAATAAGCATATAAAGTATAATTGCAATTGAAACAGAACTCTATTTATATTATTTACACCCAAGAGTATTCCCAATGAGAGTAAGACTAGACACAAAGTTGGAACATATTAAGTAGATTGCTTATTTAAAGTGTTAGGATAAATAACCATATAGTACCATTCCAGGTAACTATAGAAATCATAAGAATAGGATGCATAATTCCAGAACAAAAAAGGAAATAAAATAAATTTTAAAAGCTTAGTCATAAATTAGACAGGAAAGGAGGGGGAAAAAGCATAGGAAAAGTGGAAAAAACAGAAGGCATAAATAAGATGGCAGAAATAATTGCAGAGGCATCAGCAATCACAGTAAATATAAATGGACTACGTTTATCAAGAGCTTCCATGGTGGCTCAGATGGTCAAGAATCTGCCTACAATGCAGGAGACTTAGATTTGATCCCTCGGTTGGGAAGAGGGAATGGCAACCCACTCCAGTATTCTTGCCTTCCAAATTCTATGGACATAGGAGCTGGAGAGCTACAGTCCATGGGGTTGCAAAGAGTCAGACACCACTGAGCAACTAACACACACACATGTTTATCAAGTAAGTTTCAGAAATTGTCAGTTTAAAGAAAAAAGATCCAGATTTGGGATTTCCCTTGTGGTACAGAGGACAGAATCCATCTGCCAATGCAGGGCACATGGGTTCAATCCCTGGTCCAGGAATATTCCACATGCCACAGAGCAGCTAAGCCCCTGCGCCACAGCTACCGAACCCCTGCACTCTAGATCCCAGGAACCACAACTACTGAAACTTGTGTGCCTGCGCTCTGCAACAAGAGAAGCCACCGCAATGAGAAGCCTAGGCACCACGAGGAAGAGTAGCCTCTGTTTGCCACAACTAGAGAAACCCAGGCTCAGCAATGAAGACACAGTGCAACCAAAAGAAAAAAAAAGAAAATATAAATAAATAAATAAATCATATAGAAAAAAAAGTTCTGGGTTTGTGCTGTTTACCAACAATACACAATGCCAGAAAAAATGAAAATAAAAGTTTAGGAAAAGATAATTGGGTAGTAAGGACTAACAAACCCTGCGCCACAGCTACCGAACCCCTGCACTCTAGATCCCAGGAACCACAACTACTGAAACTTGTGTGCCTGCGCTCTGCAACAAGAGAAGCCACCGCAATGAGAAGCCTAGGCACCACGAGGAAGAGTAGCCTCTGTTTGCCACAACTAGAGAAACCCAGGCTCAGCAATGAAGACACAGTGCAACCAAAAGAAAAAAAAAGAAAATATAAATAAATAAATAAATCATATAGAAAAAAAAGTTCTGGGTTTGTGCTGTTTACCAACAATACACAATGCCAGAAAAAATGAAAATAAAAGTTTAGGAAAAGATAATTGGGTAGTAAGGACTAACAAAAAAGAATGTAGTGTATGTTAGCATCAGACTAAAAAAGATTGTATGATGTGACAGAGATATCTAGCTATCCATTGAAATCTATTTTATACAGAGGTAAAGCTGGGAAGTGGCTGATCTGTCAAGGATTAAATTTTCAAGTCCACCTTTCCACTATGAGTGGCCTTATCACCAGCTATTGCCAAATAACCATGAGTAGAACTGCATACTGGTACAAAATTTGTATAAGAATTTCCCTTGTTTTTATTGTTATAAATAAAACTTACCCCAAACTCACCACCTAGTGTAAACATTTTATTGTACTTCTTTCTAGGTTTCTCTCTAAACATAATCCCATAAACATAAAACAAAGTTGGGATCCCATTGTATATACAGACTTGTCTGGATTCCTCAATAAATGGTACATTCTTACTTCTCTTCCATGTTACCAAGTGCTCCTCCTAAGCATGACTTTCAAGCTTGCCACAGCAACCTGTAACTCAGCATAGTGCTGGACACAAGGTAACCGTTAATAAATGTTAGCTGTGAGTGATGAAGGGAAGTGGCCTGAGGATGACAAGGAAGGAGATGAAGGACCCACCTGCTATCTTGACATCTACAGTAATGATCCCACTGCCTGTATGTTCACTTACCTCTGATAATTTCCTAAGGATAAATTGGGAGAAATAGAATTACTGGATCCAAGAACACAGGTATGTTTAAGACTCTTGAGACCGATTCTCAAATTGCTTTCTGGAAAGACTGCATCAATTCATAATTCTCACAACTGCCTTTTAAAATGAAGATGGTTATTCTCATTTAACAGATCGGATAATCAAGGCTCAGAGAAGATTAAGAAACATGTTCCAAGTCACTGCCAAAGTTGGACTTTGAATCCAGCTATAAAGTTATTATTCCATTCCATTTCAAATTTACTTTGGGGCTCAGGTTTACCACTCCCCTCTCCCCGCCAAATTTATGCCAAAACTACAAACAACTGGCCTGATTTCTTTTTTTTTTTTAATGTCAATATCATGACAGACCAAAGAACATGCAAGGAAAAACAACTAGGAACTTTTTTAGGTTAAAGGAGACTAAAGAGACATGTAGTATGTAATCCTTCATTAGAGACTGGGTTTTGGGGAAAGTTGAGAACATTTAAATGTGGACTGTATATTAGACAATAGTATTGCATTAATGTTAATTTTGCAAATGTGATAACTATATTGTGATTTTATAAGCAGAATGTCCTTATTCTTAAAAGATACATATTGAAATACGAGAAGTGTCATGTCTGCAATGAACTCTAAAATGGTTCAGAAAAAGAAAAATGAAGGAAAGCAAAAAAGAAATATGGAAAAAGAAAGAAAAGAAAAGAAATACACATAGGGGAAGAGAAAGAGAGGGAGAGAGAGAAAGAAAACTTGGCACATCTGGTGAATCTTGGTGGAGAGTATATGGGTATTCACTTTACTATTCTTGCAACTTTTCTGAAAGTTCGAAACTTTGCAAAATGATATGCTGCTGAACAAAAATGGATACCAAAACACGGCATTGGTATTGGGTCTTTAAGATGATATCTAAAGATGTGAAGACTTTGCACAGGTTTGCTTTAAAGAGAGCTCAGTACCCTCTACAGTCAGGGGACCCTAAGAATTTCTCCCATCGAGCTAATTTTTTGACTGTTAAATAATTGCTGCTGACTCATTTGCTTGTGGTCCCTGGATTTAGTAGTTTAGTTCTGTGGTTGTTGTTGTCTTGGTGATTAGCAATCCCTTCATAATTAACGCTGGATTTTGTGTGTCTTCTTTTTCCATCCCAGGAGGAAATTATAACTCACCCCTGGGAGGACCATGGCTATGGGCATGAAGCAGTGAGAAAGGATAGGATTCTTTCCTATATTTTTATTTCTTTTCTTTTTTGTCAACTAGCCGTATAGGTCATAAATAGGTTGAGGGAAAATTAAGGTCTTAAGGTATAATGCATTTTTCTGACACACTCTATTTTCCAGCCTAAAATATGCTAACTAAATTGTGCACAGTCGTTGACAACAATAGAGATATGCGTTCTGTAATAGAAAATTCCATTCTTAATTGCATAAATGTACACAACATGCTTTCCTTTTTTAGGGAGAGACTATTTCCAAATATACTATTAAAAGCAGAATTGTTGAAAAATGAAATGGCAGTCCCTTTGCTCTTGTCTAAATAAAGAGAATTTAATTTTATAGTGCTAACATTGTCATATTTCTGCAGTTGTAATAACAGTAGTGAAAAAAGAGAGTTGAGTCACCCAATTTCTTATTGAAAAGTTTGGTATAAGCTAATTTCTGGAGATTTGGCATGTATAAATCTCCATGAATGCATCTTATTTCTCAGAGTTGACTTAAGAGTAGCACTGAAATATGGATGAAAATATCTTGGGTAATGGGTGTATTTGAACTCTGCCTATTTCAGACCCTCTAGGTTGCTTTGAGGAAGTATAAATCAGAAGATTCATCATTCAGAAGATCCATCATTCAGCTCAATGTGGTATTTTCTTCTAGTAACACCCCATTGCATAATATTTATTGGTGAGAAAACAAGGAGGACAGTGATAAGGAATCAATGTCAATTTGGTGTGAAATATTTATTAACAAATTTAACCAAAAGACTTACATACCATTTTGAGCTGAATTAACATTTGCTTATTTGGGGGCAGGGTGTGTAGTTGGAGTCCCAGAATTGTCACTATTTTTTTTTTTTTCCTTTTTTTTTGACCATGCTGCAAGTCATGCAAGATCTTAGTTTCCCAATCAGGGATCAAACCTGTGCTTCCTACAGTGGAAACTGCGTGTCTTAACCACTGGACTGCCAGGGAAGGCCCCAAAGTTGTTGTCACGATTGCAATATGTTTTTTAGGTTTATTTATTTAATATATTTTATTTATTAGTTTTAACATTTATTTATTATATATTTATTAATTTTAACTTTTGACTTTGAAATAATTAACATTTACAGATGAGTCTCATCTAAAAAACAAAATAATATGAAGGTCTTTGGTACATCCTTCACTCAGATTTAACAGTTGTTAACATTTTGCAAGCACTTTATCACTTTATCCCTCTCTGTCTCTCTTCTCTCTCTGTAAATATTTATACATATTTATATATATACTTATATTTATAAAGATATATTTTGTGTGTATATTTAATTGTATTCATTATTATTAGTTTCTAAACTATCTGAAAATAGTAGAAAGTGAAGAAGAACTAAAGAGCCTCTTGATGAAAGTGAAAGAGGAGAGTGAAAAAATTGGCTTAAAGCTCAACATTCAGAAAACTAAGATCCTGGCATCCGGTCCCATTACTTCATGGCAAATAGATGGGGAAACAGTGGAAACAGTGGCTGACATTATTTTTTCTGGGCTCCAAAATCACTGCAGATGGTGACTGCAGCCATGAAATTAAAAGACGCTTACTCCTTGGAAGCAAAGTTACGACCAACCTAGATAGCATATTAAAAAGCAGAGACATTACTTTGCCAACAAAGGTCCATCTAGTCAAGGCTATGGTTTTTCCAGTGGTCATGTGTGGATGTGAGAGTTGGACTATAAAGAAAGCTGAGCACCAAAGAACTGATGCTTTTGAACTGTGGTGTTGGAGAAGATTCTTGAGAGTCCCTGGGACTGCAAGGAGGTCCAACCAGTNAAAAGCAGAGACATTACTTTGCCAACAAAGGTCCATCTAGTCAAGGCTATGGTTTTTCCAGTGGTCATGTGTGGATGTGAGAGTTGGACTATAAAGAAAGCTGAGCACCAAAGAACTGATGCTTTTGAACTGTGGTGTTGGAGAAGATTCTTGAGAGTCCCTGGGACTGCAAGGAGGTCCAACCAGTCCATCCTAAAGGAGATCAGTCCTGGGTGTTCATTGGAAGGACTGATGTTTTAGCTGAAACTCCAATAGTTTGGCCACCTGATGTGAAGAGCTGACTCATTGGAAAAGACTCTGATACTGGGAAAGATTGAGGGCAGGAGGAGAAGGGGACGACGGAGGATGAGATGGTTGGATGGCATCACCGACTCAATGGACATGGGTTTGGGTGGACTCTGGGAGTTGGTGATGGACAAGGAGGCCTGGCATGCTGTGGTTCATGGGGTCGCAAAGAGTCGAACACGACTGAGTGACTGAACCGAACTGAACTGAAACCATCTGAGAATAAGTTCCAGAACTTGTGTCCCTTTTTCCCTTAAATAATTCAGTGTGTATTTATTAAGAAGAGGGACATTCTTCCATCAACAGATGAATGGATAAAGATGTGTACATATTCCATACGGACAATGGAATACTACTCAGCCATAAAAAAGAATGAAATAATGCCATTTGTAGCAACATGGATACAACCACAGATTATCACTCTAATGAAGTAAGTCAGAAAGGAAAAGACAACTACTATATGGTATCATTTATATGTGGAATCTAAAATATGACACAAATGAACTTATCTATAAAACAGAAACAGATTCACAGACATAGAGAACAGACTGTCAATTGCCAAAAGGGAGAAGGATGAGGAGGAATGAACTGGGAGTTTGGGATTAGCGGATACAAATTAGTATATATAGGATAGATAAACAACAAGATCCTACTGTATAGCATACAGAACTATATTCAATGTTTTGTAATAAACAATAATAAAAAAGAATATGTATATATGTATAACTGAATCACTTTGCTGTATAGCAGAAATTAACAAAATATTGTAAACCGATTATACTTCAATTAAAAAAGAAGAACATAGACATTCTCCCTCATAACCATATGAAAATAATCACATTCAGAAAATATAATATTGATGCAATATTATGAGCTAGTACACAGGCCTTACATTTTGCCAGTTGTCCCAATAATTTTTTTTTTTTAAGCAACTTTCCCCCACTTTGATCTAGGATCCAATCCAGGATCATATTCCACATTTAGCAGTCATATCTTCTTTAAGCTTTTAAAATCTGGAACAATTTTTCCATTGTTCTTTGTCTTTCGTGATATTGACATTTAAAAAATAGAACAGGTCAGTTGTTAGGAGAATTTAGGCTTGCATGTTTCTTCACCCATGATTCAAGTTGTGCATGTTTGGTAGAAACATCAGAGAAATGATACTGTGTGCTTTCCAGTGCATAAGATCAGGAGGTCAGCTTGTCCTGTTACTGATGCAGTTAACTTGAATTACTTGGTTAAGGAAGTAACCACATTTCTCCATAGTAAAAGGGCTATTTTTCCTTTTTAATGCAATATGTCTTTGAAACTGCTACTTAATATATTACAGTTGCTAAGAGCAGTAGTGGAGACTGAAAGTTGTGCACAGTTATAAATCTGGCACAAAAGCAACAAAGGTAACTTCACTATTCCAAATAAAATTTAGAAATCTGATTACAGAGGTAGCTGTTGCACATATAATCTTAGTAAGACTGTGTTCATTTCACCTAGAATGGTATTATATGGTTATTTTTCCTGACACTTTAAATAAGCAATCTACTTAATAAGTTCCAACTATGTGTCTAGTCTTACTCTCATTGGGAATACTCTTGGGTGTAGATAATATAAATATGGTTCTGTTTTAATTGCAATTATACTTTATATGCTCATTCTAATGTGGCTTCTGGGATAGGGGATATCAAGACATCTGTATTTTTCAGTAAACATTTAAATAAAACAATTGAACACATCTTTCTTACTACCTGAGAAATCGTGAAAACCAAAGTAAACATGAGTTTGATCTTAATGCAGACACCTGGAACATCTGAAAAATAACATGGATCCCAGAAACTGCTTCTGTATGTCAGTGTCTAAAAAATTTTTTATTTCCTAAATGATCTCAGGCAACCATCCAGTGATGATAAACAATTATTAGAAATAACAAGGAAGCATCTCTGTTGGGTTCAGACTACCCGCAGCCCTCTTTACACATCATTAGGGCATCCCTGATGTATTTCTCTGTGTCTTCTTTTCTCTGACCACGTCAAAGCCTGAAGCAAAATATAATGATTTAAAAAGATAGACACAGTCAATGTTTTAACCCCTGAAATTGGCTGCCTGCAAAACTGTGGCTGCTTCTTGTTTCTGGGGACCCTTGTTAAATCTCTGTCTCTTAATTTCTGCCTGGCTAGAATTGCGTTTCAATAGGTTCTGACTTTGCTGAAATGGAGAGTAGGAAAACTGCTACCTTGGATAATGATTTTGGAATTTTCAATTTCTCTGTGATTTTAGGATGACCTATTGGTATTATTTAAAAATAGCTTCACACATTTGTATCCCCTCCGTATACAGGGAAGACAACATATAGAGTCCTTTAATTAGAATCTGTTTTCATTTTTACAAGAATGTTGGTCCCTTTTTCTTTTTTAAACATGATAAATATATCCACAACCCTCTGAAGGAGTTATCCCTAGAAGCAAATAGGGGATTTACAAAGTGTTGAGCCCCATTTTGACTGGTCTGTAGTAATGCCATAATTGCTTTGAAGTTTTCTGAATGAATCATAATGTTATCATAATTCATGTGTTAATATTCCTGGGTTAACAAAGCTCTATTTTTAACCTAATTTTTAACCTTTAAAATGTATCTTACCTCTCAAGAGTGGATTTAGATTTCAGGCCATGTATTAGTTTCCCTGGCTGTCATCGCAAATTACCACAGATTTGTGCCTTGAAACCAGCCTCATTTATTAGTTCACAGTTCTGTAGGTCAGAGGTCTGGGTACAGTATAGCTTAGGTGGGTATTCTGCTTAGAGTCTAACAATGCCCAAATCAAGGTGTTGGCAGAACTTTCAGGAAGAAAAATCCTCTCCAAGTTCATCCAGTTCAGTTCAGTTCAGTTCATTTCAGTCACTCAGTCGTGTCTGACTCTTTGTGACCCCATGGAGTGCAGCACTCCAGAACTCCCTGCCTATCACCAACTTGCAGAATTTGCTCAAACTCATGTCCATTGAGTCGGTGATGCCAGCCAACCATCTCATCCTCTGTCGTCCCCTTCTCCTCCTGCCCTCAATCTTTCCCAGCATCAGGGGCTTTTCAAATGAGTCAGTTCTTCAAATCAGGTGGCCAAAATATTGGAGTTTCAGCTTCAGCATCAGTCCTTCCAGTGAATATTCAGGTCTGATTCCTTTAGGATGGACTGGTTGGGTCTCCTTGCAGTCCAAGGGACTCTCAAGAATCTTCTCCAACACCACAGTTCAAAAGCATCAATTCTTTGGCACTCAGCTTTCTTTATTCATGGAGAAGGAAATGGCAACCCACTCCAGTATTCTTGCCTGAAGAATTCCATGGGCAGAGGAGTCTGGCAGAGTACAGTCCATTGGGTCGCAAAGAGTTGGACACAACTGAGTAACACACACAACTTTTTTTATAGTCCAACTCTCACATCCATACGTGACTACTGGAAAAACCATAGCTTTGACTACTTTGTTGGCAAAGTAATGTCTCTGCTTTTTAATAAGCTGTCTAGGTTGGTCATAACTTTTCTTCCAAGGAGCAAGCTTCTTTTAATTTCACGACTGCAGTCACCATCTGTAGTGATTTTGGAGCCCCCCAAAATAAAGTCTGTCACTGTTTCCACTGTTTCCCCATCAATAACCTCAGATATGCAGATGACACCACCCTTATGGCAGAAAGTGAAGAAGAACTAAAGAGCCTCCTGATGAAAGTGAAAGAGGAGAGTGAAAAATTTAGTTTAAAATTCAACATTCAGAAAACTAAGATCATGACATCTGGTCCCATCACTTCTTGGCAAATAGATGGGTAAGTTCATCCAGAGGGTTGGCCAAATTTAGTTCCTTGTGATTGTAAAACTGAGGTCCTCATTTCCTCACTGGCTATCAGTCAGGGGCTAGTCTTTGCTCCTAGAGGCTGCCCACATTCCTTCTCATGCTTTCCATGTGACACCCCCCCCCCCACAGCAATGTCAAGTCCTTCTTATGCTTCAACTCTCTCTGGCTTTTCTTTCTGCCACATCTCTCCTCTGCTTTGAGTTAGAGGAAGTTCTCAGTTTTTAAGAACTCATGTGATCAGATTTAGCCCATATGGATAATCTAAAATAATCACCCTATGTTAAGGTCCATAAACTTAATCACATCTACAAAGTCCCTTTGGCCATGTAGCATTACATATATATTTGTTTCAATCTGGGACAGCTTTGAGAGTCCATTATTCCACCTATCACAGAGAAGAAAACAACAACAAATCAGACAGAAGATTTGTCATGAAATTGGGATTTCAAACACAGATATCAGCAGCTTTCTTGAGTTACTATATAGCACCTACTATACAGCATGGTACCTTTGTATGTGAATGACTTTTCCTGTTTGGCAGGTGAATATAGGAGTTCGGAGTCTTGGAGATGAACGACAGACAAGCCCAGATATTGTTCTAAAATAGATCAATTAGTCAAGGACTTTGGAGCGAAGATAGGGATGAATTTGTACTGCTCCAGTCCTGGAGCTTGACTCAGACGCTGACAGAATGGCAAACCTTCTGGGAAAAGATCTGTGTGCCTTCTTGGGTCCTTCGGTGACCTCTTTCATTTCAGTTCAGTTGCTTAGTCATGTCCGACTCTTTGCGACCCCATGAATCGCAGCACTCTGTAGATGCAGGGACATCTGACAAAAGGATTTTAAATGAGATTGGATATTCTCTGGTTAATACGAACATTATTTTATCTATCAGTTATAGGATAAAATGTTTAAAAATCCAAGGGGACTTCCTTGGCAGTCCACTGGTTAAGACTCTGTGTTTCCACAGCAGGGGGCATGGGTTCCATCCCTGGTTGGGAACTAAGATCCTGCATGCTGCATGGTGTGGCCAAAAAAAGAAAAAATCCAATAAAATATTAATAACTACAAATGCTCATCATCATATTAATTTGGGTGAATATAGTAACAGCCAATAAAGTCACAGGAGGATCTTCATCTGAAGAGAAAAAAAACTCAAAATATTTTTTGGTTTTGTTGTATTGGATTTTTTTCCCCTCAAAATGTACAAATAGAGGAGAGATACATGGGATCTCAAAAGAGTCAGACACAACTTAGCAACTAAACAACATTAAAAATTAGCTCTAAGTAAATAAAAATTTTCTGATCTTGATATGCTGCTGCTGCTGCTGCTAAGTCGCTTCAGTCGTGTCCGACTCTGTGTGACCCCATAGACGGAGCCCACCAGGCTTCCCCGTGCCTGGGATTCTCCAGGCAAGAACACTGGAGTGGGTTGCCATTTCCTTCTCCAATGCATGAAAGTGAAAACTGAAAGTGAAGTCGCTCAGTCGTGTCTGACTCCTAGCAACCCCATGGACTGCAGCCCACCAGGCTCCTCTGTTCATGGGATTCTCCAGGCAAAAGTACTGGAGTGGGGTGCCATTGCCTTCTCCGGATCTTGATACAGGCTAAATTAAAAGCTATTAGGTAGACCCTTTCATAGTGTAAAGTTATTTGTGGGGGAAACTGACTCAGAAAACCCAGCATTCATAACATATTGATAAGT
>SJXQ01011408.1:59113-76801 GCA_006408695.1 Aepyceros melampus
TATATATATATATATATATATATATATATACACACATACATATAAAGAAGAATGCAAGGGAACTTACCAAAATGGCAACAGTGATTATCTCTAGGTGGTAAGATTATAAGCATTTAAAATTTTTTCTTTGTGTTCTTCTAAGTTTTCAAATTTTTCTCCCTTGAGAAAAATTAATTCCAAATTATTACTTCCACAATTAGAACTGTATAAAATCAAACAACAAAAAAGAAAATCGAACTCAAGATGGAAAGAGTGAGTGGGAATCATTCAAGAAAGTAATTCACCATGCTCCTAAATGTATTTATCTTCAGTGTAATAGCTATTTTTCTTACCTTTGGCTGCCAAGAACCTTTTGAAATCCTTCCTATTTAGGAATTTAGGATTTTCCAATCGCATGACTCTCTAAGTCCCCTAGTGTCAAAAACAATGGTTCATTTTCCCAGTTTGTCTTGTATCTAAGGCACAAATCTTTGACCAAGGCTCTTTGTGACCAGACAGAGCAATAGAGGTGAAACTTCTCTTCAGAAGCCCATGACATTAGGAGGCAAACATCCCATGGAATCCATGGCTGAATGGCATTCACTTTTCAAAGCCAGAGGTGGCTGAAATCCTAGTGGGAACCTCCTTGGCTTGGTGATGGTGGCTGTAGGATCTTCATAGGAGCAGTTCTGACATGTGGTTGGGGGTCTTATCTGGGCTGTGAAGCCTCTCTGCCAGATTCTCCTGTCTTCCAGGAGATTCTGTGAATTATTTAGCATCCTTTCATAAATCCCACTTCTGCTCTACCTAGAATGAGATTTTTTTTTTTTAATTTGTTTATCTCTTTGGCTGTGTTGGGTCTTAGCTGTGGCATGTGGCACCTTGTTCCCTAACCAGGGATCGAACCTGGGCCCACTACATTGGGAATGTGGTGTCTTAGCCACTGGACCACCAGGGAAGCCTTTAGAGTAAGTTTTGTTCACAACTAAGAAGCTTGATTGTTATGTACTGAATTGTGTCTCTCAGTTCAGTTCAGTCACTCAGTCGTATCCGACTCTTTGCGACCCTATGATTTGCAGCACGCCAGGCCTCTCTGTCCATCACCAACTCCTGGAGTTCACTCAGACTCATGTCCATCGAGTCTGTGATGCCATCCAGCCATCTCATCCTCTGTCGTCCCCTCCTTCTGCCTCTAATCTCTCCCAGCATCAGGGTCTTTTCCAATGACTCAACTCTTCCCATGAGGTGGCCAAAGTACTGGAGTTTCAGCTTTAGCATCAGTCCTTCCAATGAACACCCAGGACTGATCTCCTTTAGGATGGACTGGTTGGATCTCCTTGCAGTCCAAGGGACTCTCAAAAGTCTTCTCCAACACCACAGTTCAAAAGCATTAATTCTTTGGTGCTCAGCTTTCTTCACAGTCCAACTCTCACATCCATACATGACCACTGGAAAAACCATAGCCTTGACTAGACAGACCTTTGTTGACAAAATAATATCTCCTTTTTAATATGCTATTTAGGTTGGTCATAACTTTCCTTCCAAGGAGTGTCTTTTAATTTCATGGCTGCAATCACCATCTGCAGTGATTTGGGAGCCCCCCAAAATAAAGTCTGACACTGTTTCCACTGTTTCCCCATCTATTGCCATGAAGTGATGGGACCAGATGCCATGATCTTAGTTTTCTGAATGTTGAGCTTTAAGCCAACATTTTCACTCTCCACTTTCACTTTCATCAAGAGGCTTTTTAGTTCCTCTTCACTTTCTGCCATAAGGGTGGTGTCATCTGCATATCTGAGGTTATTGATATTTCTCCTGGCAATCTTGATTCCAGCTTGTGCTTCTTCCAGTCCAGCATTTCTCATGATGTACTCTGCATATAAGTTAAATAAGCAGGGTGACAATATACAGCCTTGACGTACTCCTTTTCCTATTTGGAACCAGTCTGTTGTCCCATGTCCAGTTCTAACTGCTGCTTCCTGACCTGCATATAGGTTTCTTAAGAGGCAGGTCAGGTGGTCTGGTATTCTCATCTCTTTCAGAAATTTCCACAGTTGATTTAATTCACACAGTCAAAGCTTTGGCATAGTCAATAAAGCATAAATAGATGTTTTTCTGGAACTCTCTTGCTTTTTCGATGATCCAGCAGATGTTGGCAATTTGATCTCTGGTTCCTCTGCCTTTTCTAAAACCAGTTTGAACATCTGGAAGTTCACGGTTCATGTATTGCTGAAGCCTGGCTTCGAGAATTTGTGTCTCTACCCCCATTCATATGTTGAAGCCTTAACTTCCAGGACCTCAGAATGTGACTGTATTTGGAGATAACGCCTTTAAAGGTTAAAACAGGCCCTTAAGGTGCTTCCCTGACGGCTCAGTGGTTAAAGAATTTGCAGGGTCAGAAAGACTCCCTGGAGATGGAAAATGGCAACCCATTCTAGTATTCTTGCAGGGAGAATCCCCATGGACAAAGGAGCCTGGCGGGCTGCATACAGTCCAAAGGGTCTCTTAGGATAAATGCTAATATAATCTGACTGATGTTTTATAAGAAGAGGAAGAGACGGCAGGGCACATGCACAGAGGAAAGGCCATTTGAGGACATGGAGGCGGCAGTTTGCAGCCAAGGGAAGAGGCGTCAGAGGAAGCAGGTCCTGCGGACACCTCGGTTCAGGACTCGTAGCCTTCAGGACTATTCAGGCCGCTCAGTCCATGGTATTCCATTATAGCAACTGGAGCAAACTAATACACTGGCAATACAAGGATCTACAGTATTTTTAAAGAAAAAGCCCAAACCTATGCTTTATTCATGCACTCATGAAAAGCCACAGCAAAGGCCAGGAAAGTGTGTGGGCAACTGTCCAGTTTCCAGGGAGACAGACTCTCTGAACTCGAACAGCAATTAAGGCACATACAGAGAATCATAGTTCACAACCAAGCGGAGTGGGCAAGAGGCAGAAGGCAAAATTCACGTCCAAAGGTCAGCATAGTAGCCCACTGCGAAGGCAGGAACAAGCGTGACCAAAGGTAAAGAGTGGGCAAGTAATGGAAGACACCAGCCCAAAGAAAATGGATTCAAAGGCAAATGTTTTCCTTTTATTTTAAATAACATGTATTTCTTTTTATTTGGTTATAAAACATTATATGTTCATTGTAGAACATTTGGGAAATACTAAAAAAAAAATTAAAATTTGCACTCACACATAAATAAACCTTACCAACAAGCCTCCAACCTAGAGATAAGCACTGTTCAAATTCGGGTAGATTTCCTTCTGGTCATTTTTCTATGTATATATAACACATTAGAAAAAATCCTGACTCGCATGTACTGTGTTGTCTGTTTCTACTGTGGATCCATTTGTTTTACTTAACAATGTAGTGGGAACACTTCCCGTGTCAGAGTCTTATATGAGCCTCAGGGGGTTGGTCTGTCCAGGGCCAACAGATAGAAAGGGAATATGGCTCAACCAATTTGCAGACATACTTAAACTTGAAAATAAGGTCAGGTCTTAAAAATAGAATAGATTCATATTGCTTCATTCAAGGATGTCTCCCACGATCTTGTCATTTATTCACTGCTTGCTTGTGAAAAAAAATGTCTCATTTTAGAAATCCATAACTCAGATATTTTAAAAAAGTCATCTTAGTGAGACTGTATTACAGTTTATTGAGTTTAGAAATTCTCTATTGATTCTGCCATCAGCCTTCCCAAGTTTTTTTTTTTTTAAGCAGCCTGCACTTGTCAAAAAATTACTCTAAATAGCCTGTAAACCACATGAATTTGCCCCTTTTATGTAGTAAAATTGGTCAGTTTCCCAACAGCAAAGAAGAAAGAAAATATGGATTGGCAGTAACCAATATTACTTTTTAAACTAACAAGGTTGGCTCTCTAAAGCCAGGGTTTTAGTAGGTGATGCAAGTAGTTTCAGCCTTACACAACTGTTAACTAAGGTTTTCAGACCCTGCGGGGGAAAAACAGCATTCTTATGTTTCTCCTTTGAGTTCAAGGCTGTAATTTCTCATCTTGCTGGGCTAATCGGGGACAATGCTGACTTTTCACTAACCATATCTAGAAGCCCCAAGGAACACAGCTTAAATCACACTCAGTAACAAATTGGAAGCCTTTGTCCTCTGATAAGGCTGGACATTTTGTGAGATGATTATAACCTTCTGCATTTGGTCTTGAACTTGGCTTATATTTCTGTGGTTGCCTCCTGGTGAAAACCTTTTGGATTTCTGTCGGGGGCCAGCGTGAGGAATCCCACCCATGACAGGGTCACGTGGCAAACTCAGATGGCAGGGCAATTTGAGTCATCGGATTTCTCCCTGGTTTTTCCTGAACATGTGCCCCCCAAAATAAGAATTTGTCTGTTTTCCCATTATTGTCTGCCAATTTCTCGGGAAGAGTTAATTCTAAGCTTTGGTTTCCTGCATTTAAAAGTGTTTCAGCCCAACCCCCCTTTGATAATGCTTTAGCCTGCCTAAACATGGTCCCCTGACTTTTTGCAAGCTTGTAAATTGCTCACAACCTCCCAAATGTGGAAGGCACAAAAGCCTCAAAGTATCTTAAAGTTTCAGAGTCTTTTCAAATTTATATTGGTGACAGGATTTCACGGTTGACTCAATGATTGCTGCCAGACCTCCTCATTTCTTATCTCTCAGGCACCCGGGAAGATGTAATCTATATAAATGGGATATGGAAAAAGGGATATGTAGTAGTTTTGATATTAGCAATACTAAACTTTTGAGTAAATTACTTTTCTTTTGCTATAAATCACTGTACTTCCTTTTATTACAAACTGCTGTATTCTTATTTAATGTTTTCTGAGAGTGGCNCTCATTTCTTATCTCTCAAGCACCCGGGAAGATGTAATCTATATAAATGGGATATGGAAAAAGGGATATGTAGTAGTTTGATATTAGCAATACTGAACTTTTGAGTAAAATACTTTTCTTTTGCTATAAATCACTGTACTTCCTTTTATTACAAACTGCTGTATTCTTATTTTAATGTTTTCTGAGAGTGGCATTCAGACTTTGGAAAGATTAACACAAATAAGTCTTCTGGTTAACAAAAACTTCATCAGAAGAGAGCCATAGAAATGTTAATAGGCCTCTTGGCCAGAAGATAATGTGGACCACCTGAGACTTTTGTAACAGGAAAGTATGCAAAAAAGACCCTTGTCTCTATGAGGGTCGGGACTGCTACCTCTGCGTAACTCTATTATGTATAATTTGGGGTATATAAGCTGATTCTGAACAATAAACTCTCTCTTGGAGCCTTACACCAGCGTTGGATTTCCCCATGTCGTTCTTTTCTCCTTTTTTCCTCTTTTTCGGCTGAATTCCCACCTGGGGCGGGGAGGCTCACCACCTCTACTTACCTGTCCCGGCTGCTAAGATCCGTAAGAGAGAGAACCCAGGGCAGGGCACTCTCCGATATTCAAACGGACGCCGGTGGCCTAACGTAGATGGTGCAAACCTCTTGTCTCCAGGTTTTATTGGCTTTCCACGTAAACCAAGTTATTCAGCCTTCTTTTCTCCATCTTAATTTTCCTACTATACTATTTCTTCCTAATCTATTCTTATATTTCTAAATAAATAAGTTTTTCCTCGCCGACGCCGTCCCCCCTTCGAATTCCCTGGATCCGCCGGGGCTGGACCCCGGCAAGACTTTAATTTTTTGGCTCCAAAATCACTGCAGATGGTGACTGCAGCCATGAAATTCAAAGACGCTTACTCCTTGAAAGAAAAGTTATGACCATCCTAGATAGTATGTTCAAAAGCAGAGACCATTACTTTGCCGACTAAGGTCCGTCTAGTCAAGGCTATGGTTTTTCCTGTGGTCATGTATGGATGTGAGAGTTGGACTGTGAAGAAGGCTGAGCACCGAAGAATTGATGCTTTTGAACTGTGGTGTTGGAGAAGACTCTTGAGAGTCCCTTGGACTGCAAGGAGATCAACCCTGGGATTTCTTTGGAAGGAATGATGCTAAAACTGAAGCTCCCATACTTTGGCCACCTCATGTGAAGAGTTGACTCATGGGAAAAGACCCTGATGCTGGGAGGGATTGGGGGCAGGAGGAGAAGGGGACGACCGAGGATGAGATGGCTGGATGGCATCACGGACTCAATGGACGTGAGTCTGAGTGAACTCTGGGAGTTGGTGATGGACAGGGAGGCCTGGCGTGGTGCGATTCATGGGGTCGCAAAGAATCAGACATGACTGAGTGACTGAATGGAACGGAACGGATGGATTTTAAGGATTCTTCAATCAAGTAGATGCCATTTGGGTGTCAGGTGAATGGGTGTTCCATCATCCTGGAGGAAGAAATTCAAGATTTAACAGAAGAACTGTAACAAACAGAGTGATTGCTGGACTCCATCTTAAGATGATGAAACTGGAAAAGCCTACAGTTTATAATCGTCATTAATATTCTTAAGTGCTCTAAGAGGTGAAACACATGAAACATTTACTTTATGGCTACTTACAAGTAGCACATCATTAATATGTACATATTACTGTACAGAATTATATACACAGAGAAATGTGTATTATACCTTGCATGCATGTCTGTTCAGTTGCTCAGCTGTGTCCAACTCTTTGTTACCCCATAAACCATAACCTGCCAGGCTCCTCCATCCATGGGATTTCCCTGGGCAAGAATACTGGAGTGGGTTGCCATTCCCTTCTCCTGGGGATCTTCCTGACCCGGGGATCGAACCCAGGTCTCCAGCACTGCAAGTGGATTCTTTACCATCTGAGCCCCCAGGGAAGACCCTGTTTGTCTTTTCACAGACAGGCTCATTTGTGTCATATTTTAGATTCCACATGTAAGTGATATCGTATGGAGTTTGTCTTTCTCTTTCTGACTGGCTTCACTTAGTGTGACAATCTCTAGTTGCATTCTACTTCAAGTTTGATTGAATCCATTGCATCAGCTCCTAGAGAGAAAAGGGCTGCCAGCACCCACACTGTTTACGTTTTCCATTCTTTCCAGAGCTTCTTTCTGAGTTTAATTCTCGGAAGTTAAATGTACTGATGATGCAATTTAACAGAGTAGCATAGTTTTTATATTAGAAAAGAGATGTTTAAACCGAGGAAATGCAAAGAAGGCAAATAAACCACTGATCTTCTTTTGATTTTGACATTTCCCTACTCAACAAGCATTTTGACTGTGTCACCTACTAAAATTGCCCAAATTTCTTAATTTGACTGTTGAAGGACATTGCATTTGGATTCCATAAAACCTTTCCATCCATTTTTCCTATATGCCTTGTGATCCCACCAAAGTGTGCTTTCCTCTTTCCCCAGTGATAACCTTTTATTTCTCATGCTCATCAGGGTTGCCCTCTCATCATTAAAATTCCATCCTTCCTTCAAAGTTAAATGTTCATGTCTCCAAAAAGCTTTGATTGAACATACCATTCTTAAATGACATATATGCTCCCCACAAATATTTTTCAATACCACTTGCTAGACACTGTTCTGAATGCTTTTATTTAATTACTCAAGGATAACTGTTACTGTCTTCATTTTATAGATGAGGAAATGGAATCACAGAGAGATGAAAAAGCTTGACCAAAGTTAACACAGTGAATAATGGAGCTGGATTTGTAATTAAGCTATCTGGCCTTAAACGTCTACCCCAATCACAGATTTTTCACTAAACACATTCTTGAAAATGTTTTTATAAAGCATGTAGGAATAAAGGAAATTTAATTTGCTTTGGGAAAAGTTCAAATTGAGAACTGTGTTCCTGACAAGTCTCAGCATCAAACCATGGCTATGACAAACATTAACTCTTTTAAAAAGTAGAGTTTTATAATTCTCCTGTGAACTCCCTGATGTTCAAGCTGGTTTTAGAAAAGGCAGAGGAACCAGAGATCAAATTGCCAACATCCGCTGGATCATGGAAAAAGCAAGAGAGTTCCAGAAAAACATCTATTTCTACTTTATTGACTATGCCAAAGCCTTTGACTGTGTGGATCATAATAAACTGTGGAAAATTCTGAAAGAGATGGGAATACCAGACCACCTGACCTGCCTCCTGAGAAATCTGTATGCAGGTCAGGAAGCAACAGTTAGAACTGGACATGGAACAACAGACTGGTTCCAAATAGGAAAAGGAGTACGTCAAGGCTGTATGTTGTCACCCTGCTTATTTAACTTCTATGCAGAGTACATCATGAGAAACGCTGGACTGGAAGAAGCACAAGCTGGAATCAAGATTGCCGGGAGAAATATCAAGAACCTCAGATATGCAGATGACACCACCCTTATGGCAGAAAGTGAAGAGGAGCTAAAAAGCCTCTTGTTGAAAGTGAAAGAGGAGAGTGAAAAAGTTGGCTTAAAGCTCAACATTCAGAAAACGAAGATCATGGCATCTGGCCCCATCACTTCATGGGAAATAGATGGGGAAACAGTAGAAACAGTGTCAGACTTTGTTTTTTTGGGCTCCAAAATCACTGCAGATGGTGACTGCAGCCATGAAATTAAAAGACGCTTACTCCTTGGAAGAAAAGTTATGACCAACCTAGATAGTATATTCAAAAGCAGAGACATTACTTTGCCGACTANTTCCAAATAGGAAAAGGAGTACGTCAAGGCTGTATATTGTCACCCTGCTTATTTAACTTCTATGCAGAGTACATCATGAGAAACGCTGGACTGGAAGAAGCACAAGCTGGAATCAAGATTGCCGGGAGAAATATCAATAACCTCAGATATGCAGATGACACCACCCTTATGGCAGAAAGTGAAGAGGAGCTAAAAAGCCTCTTGTTGAAAGTGAAAGAGGAGAGTGAAAAAGTTGGCTTAAAGCTCAACATTCAGAAAACAAAGATCACTGCAGGTGGTGATTGCAGCCATGAAATTAAAAGACGCTTACTCCTGGAAGAAAAGTTATGATCAACCTAGATAGCATATTCAAAAGCAGAGACATTACTTTGCCGACTAAGGTCCATCTAGTCAAGGCTATGGTTTTTCCTGTGGTCATGTACGGATGTGAGAGTTGGACTGTGAAGAAAGCCGAGTGCCGAAGAATTGATGCTTTTGAACTGTGGTGTTGGAGAAGACTCTTGAGAGTCCCTTGGACTGCAAGGAGATCCAACCAGTCCATTCTAAAGGAGATCAACCCTGGGATTTCTTTGGAAGGAATGATGCTAAAACTGATACTCCAGTACTTTGGCCACCTCGTGTGAAGAGTTGACTCATTGGAAAAGACTCTGATGCTGGGAGGGATTGGGGGCAGGAGGAGAAGGGGACAACAGAGGATGAGATGGCTGGATGGCATCACTGACTTGATGGACGTGAGTCTGAGTGAACTCCGGGAGTTGGTGATGGACAGGGAGGCCTGGCGTGCTGTGCTTCATGGGGTCGCAAAGAGTCGGACGTGACTGAGCGACTGAACTGAACTGAATATTTTAAAAGTTTGCTTTATTAACTAACAAAAGTTCTTCATGGTGATGAATTCTGCTTAATAGAATTTTTCTCTTTATGGTTAGTGCCTTTTGTGTCCTGTTTGAGAAGGTCTGAGTTATCTTCTGGGCTGTCCAGGTGGTGTTAGTGGTAGAGAACCTGCTTGTTGATGCAGGAGACCTGAGAGACACAGGTTCGATCCTTGGGTCGAGCATGACTGAAGCGACTTAGCATGCACACGCGTTATCTTCTAGAAACTTTGTTTTGCCTTTACCAGCTAGATTGATTTTCTGTTACAGTGTGAGGTAGTGAGCGATTAATCCTTATTTATTGTAAAGTTCATCCATCCCACTGAACCTTTGAAATAGGTCAGGTGACTGTGTATGCTCCATCATCTGTTTGTTCTCTCACTTATATTCTCTTAATTACTATTATGTGTCATAGGTCTTGATATCTGTAGAGTAAGCCCTCCTACTTTGTTCTTCTTTAACATTGCTTTGGTTATTCTAGGTCATTTTCATTTCCCTGTAAATTTTAAAAGTCAGTTTGGCAGTTACCACAAAAAATCTGCTCTGATTTTGTTTGTGGTTACATTGAATCTGTTGGTTATTTTTTACTATAGAAGACTTGTATAGTAGAAGACTTCTAATCTCTGAATATGGTATATCCTTTCATTTATTGAGCTTTGAAAAAATTTTTCACAGTATTTTATAGTTCTTTATGTAGAGGTTTTGTGTGTCATTAAATTTATTGCAAGGTACTTGTTATTTTTTATGGTTTTCAAAATGCTGTTTTATAAGTGTTAGTTGGAAACGGAGTTAATTTTTGTGTGTAGACCTTGACTCCCAGAATCTTGCTCAGTTCAGTTCTTACAGTTTATCTGTGGTTACTTTTGCTTTTTCTCTGTAGAATATCGTGCTCTCTGTGGATGGGGTTTGTTTCTTTCCAATTCTTACACTTTTTATTTACTTTCTTAAGTTATTGCGTGACCAAGATCTCCCATACAGGTTAAATTGAAGTTAATGCGGCAGAGAGCCTTGTATGGTGCCGGTCTCTGGGAAAGCTTTCACCGTTTCCCCACTGTGATTTTTGCAATAAGATGTGTTTTATTAGATGCCTTACTTTATATAATAAGTACTTTTTAAACATCGGATTAAGGAACCTGATAAAAATTGTTTGCTTTTATTCATAGTTTTATGATTTAAAAAATCATGAGTGTGTTGCATTTATCAAATGGTTTTTACCCCCATATATATTGATGATGTGTTTTCGCCTTTATTTTCTGTATGTGGTGAATAACATATTTTTCTAGTGTTAAGTAAACTAACTTGGCTTCCTTAGAATAATCTCAACTGTTCTTGATAGATCATCCTTTATATCTGTCGTTGGATTTGATTTGCTAATATATATGTTTTCTGCCTCTGTTCATAAGAGTATAGCCTGTAATTTTCCTTTCTACAATGTTCTCTGTCCAATTTCGGTGTGAATATGATGTTGACCTTATAAAATAGGTTGAGGAGTGTTCTTGTTTCTGTTTTCTCAAAGACTTCCTGTAAGATTTTCCCCTGGTGGTTAAATGCACTGACCAGTGCGTTAAAACTCAGAGACCTGCACACCAAAAAGCCTGTTTCATTGTTTATGAATTTTAAAGATGATAAAAAGCCTCTATGGGATGTAATGTGTGTGCATGGACACACTAACCCTTGTCAAGTAACCCTCACAGGGTTGTCAGAAAGTCCTGTTTTTCTTGGTCAATCAGATGTATAAATGCATCATTTGAGTGATCTAATAAATTTGCTGTGGTGGTGGTGGTGGGGGGTCTAAAAGGTTTGTTCTCTGAAAGAGTTTGTGCAGGTTTCTTTCTTAAATGTTAGAAGAATTCACCAGTGAGACCATCTGGACCTGAGTTTTCTCTGTGAGTTTTAAAATTATGGATATTTCTGGAAGAATTTTTTTTGCTGAGGTATAATTATAAAACATGGATACTGCAGGTTGAGGAAGAACTTGGAAGGACTGCAGAAACATGAGTGTTCTAGAGCGTAGAAAGCACAGCGCCTCCCGAGAAAGAGGCTGCAGATGAAGCCGGGAAAGCACTTCCTGCCGGAGGCTGCAGATGAAGCCGGGAAGGCAGGCTGTTGCCAGGGGCTTTGGCTAATCTCTTCAGTGGCTTTGCGAGGAGCCTCTTCACGTGAGCTCTTTGTGAACTTCTTATGGTGGCTCTGAGGGTTCTTGGAGTGAGTCTCTTGTGCTCACTTTGTGAGGGACTGCTCTGTTCTCACCCTGTGCTGCAGATGGAAACATGTCAGTCTGGCTCCTGGGGTAGTGAGGGATTTGACCAGGTGCTCAGTAGGAGAGCAGGGATTGTTTGAAGTGTGTAAGTGCAGTCAGAACAGTGCTTCTCAAACCTTAGCCGCATCCGAGCCGCCTGGAGGACCTGTTAAACAGAGTTTGCTGGGCCGTGTGCGAGTTTCTGACCCGTAGGAATGGATGGGGTCAAGATCTGTATTTCTAGCCAGCCCCCAGCTAGGTGGGAGGCTGCCTCTGGTCCAGCCTCCCGCTCTGGGGTCCCCGGCTTTGTAGAGTGTGCTCGTTAGCGTCCGCTGCACTGGGGTGGGAGTCATGTCCGTCTTACTCCCTGCTCCCAGGGCCTGGGACGGACGTGTGCTGAGGGCCACACTGTACCCTCTTACCGCCCATGCTTGACTGTCTTTTCTTTTTAGTTGCAAAGGTTTGATTTAAAAAAAAATAATAAATCGGCAGTACTGTACTTTGTAACATAAAGTAAGTTTTCCCTCTGTTCCTCACCAGCTCCTCTTGCCAGAGATGTCCACCTGCTGTCTCCAGGCAGATGTCTTTTGTGTAATCAGACGTACAGACATGTGCCAGATAGGCATGGACGATGGGGCTGATTAGTAGCCAGTGAACCCTGGCTGGGTGCCTGGAGGATTGTCTTACGGTGGGCTGATTGTTGACAAATGACTGAGTGATGCCTGCCCCAGGGGCCAGCCAACCCATGACGTTATCTTGTGCTTTTAGAATAGATCAGCTCTATAGACCTTGAAGTTGCTAGTTAGATGTTGTCCCTTAAAAAAGCTTTAGTGCTATTTGAAGTCATGGAGGGACAATCCCCTAGTGATGGTTCTAAGGCAAGTGTTTGGACAGAGATTCAGTGACCATGTTTGTGACTCACCAGAAAGCTTGGTTGCTTCTGCACAGAGCACAGCATCTGGCCCAGAGGAGGTGTTTCAGGCGCACTTTGCCTGCCTTCTCAGTCCGCAGTGCCTGTGGGTTTTGGGGTCAGCTGAGCCTGTCCTGCTGTGCTGTGGCTCTGGGTCTCTGCCGGGCGCTGAGCTGCACGAGTGGGTCTGTGTGGGGCCCTGGAAACCTGGTCGATCAGCCTTCCTCCCAGACTGCCCACACCCAGCCTCCTGGGGACTGGCTAGGAGTCAGAGGCCCGCACACCCCACTGCCTGGCCCTTCCAGCTGGGCCGCTCTGCCCACCTGCCTTAGCCTTCCGGGCTGCGTGGAGCGGGCTCGGAAGGGCACCCGTGATGCTGCTCGGGATGGCATCTTGGGCCGGGCAGGAATGTTCCCAGGGGAGGCCTGCACTCCTGTGGCTGGCCCCTCAGAGCCAGGTGCTTCCCGGAGACGTGATGGCCGTCTCCCCTGCGTTGCTGTTGATGGACAGGTTGGTGGTTGCGGTCTTGCCTTTCTTGCTTCTGTAATTGCAGACCTAACTGGAGCACGTTCCTCCCATGTTAGATAGCTTTTAACGTGGTTTAGATCCCCCCCAAGCCTGCGTGGGGCAGACCTGTTTCCTCGGCTGTTCCTCAGTTTAACATGGGGGTGATCAGCGGAGGTCTGCTGGGTGTACTAGGAGCTCGAGGGCCCAATTTTACATCTGTGCTCAGTGTCCCCAGCCCCTCACCCCTCATCCCTCATCCCGAGGGTTAGCACTGTTTTTAGTGGATGAAATGTTTAGCATCAGCTGCTGCTTGGGTAACATTTTTGAAAAAGAAGAGGGACTCCTGGGTACTTTTAACTGTGTGTGGAACTAGGAATTTGGGCCACAATGCTCGTGGCCATAAGACCTCGGTTTCTCTCTTACTTCCTTTTTCCCACAAGGTAGGTAGAATCTGATCACACAGGAGGTTTGCTCTGCAGACTGCGGCTTTCCCTTGGTGTCTCTCTGATGAATGAAGTGGGCCAGCCTCTTCCCCTCATGCTTTCAGAGCAGAGCTGAGGCCTGGTGTGCGTCTGTGCAGCTACGGAGCGTGTCAGTCATGGAGGGGTGGGAATCTGGAAGAAAGACACGAAGATAGACTTCCGAGGAGTCCGTGGAGCTTCTCTCCTTCTCTGCCGTTGATGAGTGTCAGGGTTTAGATGTCTCTCGAGTGAATTTTTGACCTCACTGAGCCTGTGTGAGGTTATGCTGTCTGTATCGTAGTAATGATAGCACTGTTCCCGTAGCGTTGTTTCACACATAAAATACAGGAGAAGTGCCTGCTGCCGGAGCCTGACAGTGGTCTGTGACTCAGGAGACGCTGAAGGAGATACCCAGCTGGGCTAGGCAGTCCTTGGGGGAGCCGAATACTGCCTGTTTCTGCTGGTTTCTGGTTGCTGTGTGATCAGCAGTCGCCAGCAGTTTGTCACTGAGACAAGAGCCAGAGAGCGGGAAGCCCCACGTAATTACTGAATCACAGCCAGTTCAAACATATGGCCTCTCGAAGGAGGAAGACATTGGAGGTCTATTTCTCAAGACTCTGAGAAGTTCTGAGAAACCCTGGGGAGCGTGGGTGGCTTGTGGAACCTGCTCCACAGGGTCGGCGAGGACTGTCCTCCCGTCCCAGCCCTCCTCCGCCCTCCGGGGCAGCCTCCTTCCGTCTCTCCTTGGGCAGGACTCCTCACCCTCTCCTAATCCTGGCTACTTCGGTTTTAAATGGACAGGAGTAACTCTGGTAATCTTCATGAAAATCCCCTGTAAAAGCACACGTTTGATGAATTTGAGTCTTTTCTTGTAGGCCGGGAACCGCTTTAGACACTGGAGGCACCACGGTAAATGGAAGAGACTGTGTTCGTGCTCACGGACTCTGCCTGCTGGTGACGAAGACAAACACAGCTGCAGTGATAGCATCTAGGAATGTATCCGCATACTCGTGTGTGGCTCAGCTCACACGCGGCGCGTTGACACCCGTGAAGCCAGGGACCCAGGTTGAGCGCCTTGCAGGCCTCTTGTCAGCGAGCATTCTTACTTGCTCCTCAGATTGCCTTCTTTTGTCTTCACTAAGTCGGGAAAGTTAACTTGGGGGGCGGAGGTGAAGGTAACAGCCTCAGCCTCACCACCTGTAAAGACAGCCTTGCAACCTTTGTATCGGCCCTTGGATCTGTAATCACTCAGCTAAAAGCAGATATGTGGGGTGTTGGATTGTGTTGGAGTTTGGTGACCTGTGAGCTTGAGTGGCTGCTGCGTCCCTCGTCCCAGAGTTCAGAAGCATATAAAACTGGGTTTATGACGTGTTAAGGACGCCTGACGTCAGGACCTCTCAGTTCCAGTTCAGTCGCGCAGTCGTGTCCGACTCTTTGCGACCCCATGAACCTCAGCACGCCAGGCCTCCCTGTCCATCACCAACTCCTGGAGTTCACTCAGACTCACGTCCATCGAGTCGGTGATGCCATCCAGCCATCTCATCCTCTGTCGTCCCCTTCTCCTCCTGCCCCACACCCCTCCCAGCATCAGTCTTTTTGAATGAGTCAGGACGACTTTGTGTTCCTAATTAGTTTTTTTTCCCCTTGAAGAGCATGCCCCAAAGTGTATGACCTTCGAGGCTCCCCAGATGTAGCTCTGCCCTTGCAGACGGGCGGCGGGTGGAGGGGTGAGGGCTGAGGCCCTGGAGGTGCCCGGCAGGTGGCCCAGCTGGAGGCCTGCTCAGCTCGTGCTCCCGCACGTGTGGGAGCCAGGCCTGGTGCCACCTGGTCCTTGGTCTGTCTGTCTCCGCCTTACTGTCTTTCACGTTCCTCCCCACCCCACACCCTTGCAGCTTCTGGGCTCTGGTGGGAGAAGCATGGGGGTGGGACGGGAAGGTGCCTGTCGCCCTGTTGACCGCTCGCTGGCTCTGTGTGCCTCTTCAGGGTGGCAGGCAGCCAGTCTTCCTTCGTATCGTAGGGCGGCCGGGCCGCATCGTGGGGCAGCCTCCACCTGACTGCCGGCTCTGGCCTGGCTGTGAGCCCCCAGTGGGCGACCTTGGGGACTTACCTCACTTTGAGGCCATTTTCCTTGGACACCATCACTGTTTCTGGCTCGCTGGCTTGGCCTCTGAAGCCCAGGGACCAGTGCCTCCCAGGTGTGGCCCTCCAGGATGCCCTGCTCAAGGGTCCTTGCAGGACCCACTCTGAAGGCGCAGAAGGCACAGTGATCTACTTAAGTAGCTGAATAAACATCTATTTTCAGCCCTCTCTTCCAAGAGGCTTTTTGTTTGTATATCAGTCGCGCGGCCACGGAACATTTTCGTTTTCTCTTCAGCTTTTTTGCTTCAGACACTTCCGCCTAACACAGCAGGTGCTCCGTGACTCAGTGCGTAATGCTGCTAGCTGCATGGAGAGAAACCGGCCACTCTCTGGAGCTGGGTGAGGGCTTTCTGATTTGAAGGATGGGGTGAGAACAGTGCAGAAGCAGTTCATTTTTTTATCGGCAGGAGTTCCTTGTTTAGCAGCGACTTTTTTATTTCTTGTTAACTTTTTTCAATAGGCGATGCATTTGCACGGCTCAGAATTCAAGGCGCCCAGGAGAGTATGTGATGAAAGCTTCCCGTTCTGCCCTGCACCTTTTGCCCCCAGCAGCCTGTCCCGGAAGCAGTGGCGATGCTGGCCCGTTGGGGTCTCCTAGGGCTAGGCTGTGCGTGTCAGGCAGGCGCACGTGCAGGTGTTGACGTGGCATGCCTTGCGATGATCTGTGATGCACCTTGCTTTTTTTCCTTTAAAAATGGACACTTCACCGTCTTTCAGAAAGTGCCCCCTGACCCTTTAAGGCTGTGCACGCATAGATCACGAGCCCTTGGGTCACGCCAGTCTTTCTGGAACACTTGAAAGAAGGTCTGTCTTAGCCAGTGTATTGTCTCAGCGTGAGCCTGTGCACACTCCCAGCACTCAGTGGCCACGTGTGTGGCGGGTGGCCCCAGCGCAGGGCCACACCTCTTATCAGAGGGGAGGGCCGTCAGGCCTCAGGGTGTCATTGCCCCACGCACGCGCGGCTGCCTTTTGCCGCTTCGGATGTCGGCCTCCCCTGTGCCTCCTGCTGACAGGGCGTGCTGGACGACCCTTTGACCGTGAGGACCCTGGTGACTCAGAGTGTAGAGGAGGCTGAGAAAGGGAAAGCTGTGCCTGAATCTGTGAGGACTCCGGCCTGACCGCTCCTGGTGAGGACTGGGGTCCCACAGGTCCAGCCCGTCCCAGGTAAGTGTCAGTGAGTGGCCTCGTTGCTGCGTCTGACGGTGCTGGTCTCTCGCGGCCTGGCATCCGCCGGGTCTGTGCGTCCAGTCTCACGGGGGACCTGGCAGACTTGACACACTGTGGTTTATGTTTTTTAAAAACGCTTATTTTGTATTCGGATATAGCCAGTTAACTATGTCGTGATAGTTTCAGATGAACAGCTAAGGGACAGCCACACATAATCAAGTATCCATTCTCCCCAAACTCTCTTCCCATCCAGGCTGCCACATGGAGCAGAGTTCCCTGTGCTTACAATGGGTCCTTGTTGGTGATCCGCTTTAAATACTGCAGAGTGCACATGTCCATCCCAAACTCCCAGCAACCATAAGCTCGCCCCTGAGTCTGGGCACACCATTATTGTCAGCGTGACTTGGCCATTGGTATCCTGTATCTTGTCTTCTGAGTTGTGCCTATTGAGACAAGAATAAGTATTTTGCCAGCCGTGGATAAATGCCGGGGGAGACCCCAGCTCCTTTTCTTGCGTTCGACTTTCCTGCCCCCTCAGGCTTGAGGATGACGCTCTTCCCTTGTAGCTGGATGTGGCTCACCTGTTGACAGACTCTAAGGTGTGTTTCCTGAGGCTCTTCATTGGAAAGTGGATCTGACGTGCGCCAGCCATAGGCCTGTGGTGGGGCCCGCGCCCCCTGCGTCACCTTCCCTCAGCCGCCGGCCTTGACGCCCGCCTCCGGGGGCAGAGCGCTGGCTCGGAGAGGCGGGTGGAGCCGGGGGCCCGTGGCTGCCTGCTTGGTCCCCCGTGGGCTTCCTGGGGCCCCGTGCACGTGCAGATCCTGTGTGCAGCCATGAGGCCCA
>SJXQ01011408.1:77046-117151 GCA_006408695.1 Aepyceros melampus
GACCCTCCTGGCTCCCTGTCATGAGAGCTTTGAGGGTGGGGGGTTTAGTTGGCAAGTGGTGTCCGACTCTTGCGACCCCATGCCAGGCTCCACTGTCCATGGGATTTCCCAGACAAGTGTACTGCAGTGGGTAGCCATTTCCTTCTCCAGGGGGTCTTCCCGATCCAGGGATCGAACCTGGGTTCCCTGCGGACTCTACCATCGGAGCGGGTGGGGGGAACAGTGAGCGTGCGAGTGCCACGAGCCCAGGGGAGCCGTGGAAGGGTCGGGGCGGGGCCGGCGGGCCCACCTGCGCTCTCCAGAGAGGGCCCTGGGCGCTGGCAGGGATGGCCGTTGGAGTTCCCCGGGGCGCAGGGCTCGTGGGTCTTGGAGCTGTGCCTGAGGGACGGCTGAGGCACAGGTGGGGCGAAGGGGCAGTGGGGCAAGACCAGAGTTGAGGAGGAGAGCCTCGCAGTCTCTGAGCACGGAGGGCTGTCTCCCTGCCGCGCAGCGCGGGGGAGGCCTGCAGCGGCACTGGCTTCGGGCTGAGGCCCGGGGGGTGCGGAGTGGCACCCCCACCCACCTGCCTCTGGGGGCAGCGCTGCCGAGGCCCCCACGCTGCAGCTGGCCTCGGGGCAGGCGAGTCCTCTCTCCCCAGGGTCTCCTAGGGTCTTCAGGTGCATCCCAGCGGCCACCACGCCCACAGCCCTCGCCCTTCAGCCTTGAAGGAGGGGCTCGGGGGAGTTAGATTGTGCCCACCACGTGTGTGTGTCAGATTGTGTGTGTTGGGTATGTTGGGTGTGTGCGTGTGTAGTATGTTGTGTATGTGTTGTGTGTGTGGTGTGTGTGTTGGGTGTGTTGAGTGTGTGTTGTGTCTTGAGTGTGTGTGGTTTGATGAGTGTGTGTGTGTGTGTGTGATGTGTTGGGGGTGTGTGTGTGTGGTGTGTTGAGTGTGTGTGGTGTGTTGGGTGTGTGCGTGTGTGGTATGTTGGGTGTGTATGTGGTGTGTGTTGGGTGTGTTTATGTGTGGTGTGTTGAGTGTGTGTGTGTGGTATGTTGGGTGTGTGCGTGGTGTGTTGAGAGAAGGTGTGTGTGTGGTGTGTTGAGTGTGTGTGGTGTGTTGAGTGTGTGTGGTGTGTTGAGTGTGTGTGGTGTGTTGAGTGTGTATGTGGTGTGTTGAGTGTGTGTGGTGTGTTGAGTGTGTGTGTGTGTGTGGTATGTTGGGTGTGTGCGTGTGTGGTGTGTTGAGTGTGTGTGTGTGTGGTGTGTGTGTGTGTATGTGGTGTGTTGGGGGTGTGTTGGGTGTGTGTGGTGTGTTGAGTGTGTGTGGTGTGTGTTGGGTGTGTGTGTGGTATGTTGGGTGTGTGTGTGTGGTGTGTTGAGTGTGTGTGTTGAGTGTGTGTGTGTGTGGTGTGTGTGTATGTGGTGTGTTGGGGGTATGTTGGGTGTGTGTGTGGTGTGTTGAGTGTGTGTGGTGTGTTGAGTGTGTGTGGTGTGTTGAGTGTGTGTGGTGTGTTGAGTGTGTATGTGGTGTGTTGAGTGTGTGTGGTGTGTTGAGTGTGTGTGTGTGTGTGGTATGTTGGGTGTGTGCGTGTGTGGTGTGTTGAGTGTGTGTGTGTGTGGTGTGTGTGTGTGTATGTGGTGTGTTGGGGGTGTGTTTAGTGTGTGTGGTGTGTTGAGAGAGTGTGTGTGTGTGTGTGTGTGTGTGTGTTCAGGGGGCCATGCTGGTGTGCCTGCATGTGCGGGTAGGTGGTGCGGGACTCGGCATCCAGAGTCCCTGGGAGGCTGTGGATGGTCTTGTTACGGAAGACCGTCGTCGTGCCCTGCGGACTGGAGACGGCGCAGCCCTGGGTCCCGGTCAGCCCTGGTGGTGTCATTCCCTTCAGTGCAGGGATGCGTCCCCTCCGTTTCCGTGCTGTTTCTGCTCTGCAGTTAGAGACTGCAGGGAGGCCAGCAGCAGAGGTCCCGGTGCTGCCAGTGGAGGACACTCTTGTTTCCCTGCAGCGGGGCTTCTGCCCTCCTGCCCAGGGCCCTTCCCTGGGGCAGCCAGTCCGCCTCACCGCCTCGAGCCCTCATCAGCTCTCCCGGAGGCCTCCTTTGGGAGGCGGGCTGCGTGTCCTGCTCGGCCGCCCCTCCCCTGACTGCCAGCGCCCCCTTCCAGGAATCCCTGGGGGCCCCTCCCTTGCTCAGAGGTTTCCTCTGCTGCATCCTCAGTCCTGAGCTCCGATTTGTCCAGATTGTCTCTTGTCACCTTGAGCCTGCATGGGTGCCCTCTGCGGGCCCCACCCTTGGAGGTGGCCGGCTCCCCCTGGCCTTGGGTGGGTCCCAGCCTGCCCCCTTATTTCATGTACTTGTCCCCTTGAGAACACACGCAGTGGAAGGACCATTGCCTTCTCCAGCAGCGTGCACACGCTCTCAGCCTCTGGGACCCAGGCATGGGCTACACCGTGGTCACAAAGCTCCCGTGGGGACATCCCCAGGGATCCAGACACGTCTTCCTTCTGGGCCCTGTTGGACTCGTGGGAGCAGCCCCATGTGTGGGCGTCCCCGAGGGTGTTTCTGAGCCCCATGCTAGGACTGCAGCACGGGGGCTGAAGGCACAGGTTGGCCTGGGGGCTTGCCCTGCCCCTGGCTCCTGGAGTGGGACCTGTGATGGGCAGACGTGTGCCCTTGGCTCCACCTGGCTCCTGGGCCCAGCAGCCAGCTCCACGCCAGTCTCCCCGTGACCGTGACCTCAAAGGGGAGCAGGGGGTGGGAAGCCTTTGCTGGCTGGGCTCCCTGCTCCCTGCGCCGGTGCCGGAGCTGCAGGTGACACGTAGCTGAAGTTCAGAGGGAGTCCTTTCTGCTCAGAACTCCTGGGTACTTGTGGTGACCTCAGCATCACAAAAAATAATACATCCAAAGATACAGTTTACAGACCCTTCAGAAATCATGGCCTGTAATGTATAGCTTGAGCTCTTATGCTAAAAATAATTATGCAACTCTGATTTTTTTTTTGTTTTCAGCCTCTCCAGGTGGCATGTGGGATCTTTGTTCCCTAGCCAGGGATGGAACCCATGCCCCGGCACTGAAAGTGCAGAGTTGTAACCTCTGGACCGCCAGGGAGGTGTCCCACTACTTTGAGTTTTGATAAACTTTATCTGCACTCTGTTTGTGTGACATTATGTAGTCTTAGCAGTGGACAGAGAAACCAAGGTTTCTGTTGCTCCTGGTTCACTTCCTGTCAGCCGTCTTCAGGGCCCAGCACCACGATTGACACTCAGCCTCCCGGGTCACAAAGCCCACAGTTCCTTTCGTTTCCCCGTGTCCAGTCGCCTCTGAGTGGTTCTCTGCTGCTACCCCTCCACACCTTTAGCGACTCCCATCCCTGCAGTCCGGTCAGGGTCCTCGGGAAGGCGGGCCTCTCGTCTCTGGCCCTCTCCTTTCCGGGTGCCTTTGATTTCCTCACCTTTGTCCCTTGGCACCCAGTTCTCTTCCCCAGAGGCACCTCCTCTCTTTAGCAAAATGTAGGCCCTTGGAACTCAAGCTCTGGATGCCCAAATTCTTAGAACCCTTCTGGGTGCCAAAGGATTCGGCGTGATTTTAAATGTAGGCCTGGATTATCAAACAGGTTGGGCCTGGAGACACCTCAAACTTCATTTCTTACAAATGTAAATAGACATTGCCTTGGGGATATGAAACCAACTTTGGAATAGGTTCCTTTATAAACCACAAGAGAAAAGCAAAGAAGAATACAAAGAACCTTTTTTGAAAGTTTTTGTAACATTTGGGGGATATAATTTTAAATTAAATTTAGAGAGACTTTGCAAGAAAAATATAAGGAACTTCCATATATCCTTTACCCCAATTCACTAGTTGTTTACATTTCATTCCTTTTGTTTTATTCATTCTGTGAACAAGGCATCTATTCTGCATAAGTGCAGGAGAATTTCGGGGAAGCATTAGAAGAGGCAGCTGGAGATAGGCCCCTTTGTTGTTCAGTCGCTCAATCACATTGACTCTTTGTGACCCCATGGACTGCAGCATGCCAGGCTTCCCTGTCCTTCACTATCTCCTGGAGCTTGCTCAGACTCATGTGCATTGAGTCGGTGATGCCATCCAACCATTTCATCCTCTTCTCCTCCTGCCCTCAATCTTTTTCAGCATCAAGGTCTTTTCCAATGAGTCAGTTCTTTGTATCAGTTCGCCAGAGTATTGGAGCATCAGCTTCAACATCAGTCTTTCCAATGAATAATCTGGGTTTATTTCCTTTAGGATTGACTGGTTTGATCTCCTTGCACTCCAAGGGACTCAAGAGTCTTCTCCAACACCACAGTCAAAAACATCAGTTCTTTGGCCCTCAGCCTTCTTTATGATCCAACTCTCACATCCATACATGACTACTGGAAAAACCACTGCTTTGACTGTAGGGACCTTTGTCGGCAAAGTAATATCTCTGCTTTTTAATATACTGTTTAGGTTTGTCATAGCTTTTCTTCTAAGAAGCAAGCGTCTTTTTAATTTCATAGCTGCAGTCACCGTCTGCAATGATTTTGGAGCCCAAGAAAATAAAGTCAGTCACTACTTCCACTGTTTCCCCATCTATTTGCTATGAAGTGATGGGACCAGATGCCATGATCTCATTTTTTTGAATGTTGAGTTTTAGCCAGCTTTTCATTCTCCTTTCACGTTCATCAAGAGGCTCTTTAGTTCTTCTTCACTTTGTGCCTTAAGGGTGGTGTCATCTGCATATCTGAGGTTATTGAGATTTCTCCCAGCAATCTTGATTTCAGCTTGTGCTTCATCCAGCCCAGCATTTCACATGATATACTCTGCATACAAGTTAAATAAGCAGGGTGACAATATACAGCCTTGTATTTCTTTCCCAATTTGGAACCAGTTCATTGTTCCATGTAAGATTCTAGCTATTGCTTCTTGACCTGCATACAGGTTTCTTAGGAGGCAGGTAAGGTGGTCTGGTATTCCCATCTCTTTAAGAATTTTCCACAGTTTGCTGTGATCCACAGAGTCAAAGGCTTTAGCAGAGTCAGTGAAGCAGATGTTTTTATCAAATTCTCTTGCTTTCTGTATGATCCAACGGAAAGTATACCAGAAGGGCACTCTCTTCTGTAATCTAGCACAGTTAGCAAGACCAGGAAATGTACCATCACCCCAGGGCCACTCTTCTGCCATCTGCGCTCTGTGGCGTCAGCTGTCCTGGTGGTCTTCTCTATGCCTTTTTTGGCCCATGGTCCAGGACCTGGTGCAGGATCCACCTGCCGTTGTTGCTGTTCGGTTGCTGAGTTGTTTTGATTCTTTGTGACCCCGTGGACCGCAGCACTCCAGGCTTCCCTGTCCTCAGCGTCTCCTGGAGTGTGCTCAAACTCATGTTCATTGAGTCAGTGATGCCATCCAACCATCTCATCCTCTATCACCTCCTTCTCCTCCTGCCTTTAATTGTCAAGTTTCTCTGTATGTGTCCTGTACTGAGTCGCTTCAAGTCCTGTCAGATTCTTCGCAACCCTATAGACTGTAGCCAACCAGGCTCCTCTGTCCATGGGATAATTGAGGCAAGAATACCGGCATGGGATGCCATGCCCTCCTCCAGGGGATCTTCCCACCCAGGGGCAGCACCCACGTCTCCCACGCTTCCTGCACTGGCAGGTGGTTCTTTACCACTAGCACCTCCTGGGAAGCCCCCAGGTCTCTTTAGCCTCCTTTAAATCTGGAACAGTTCTTGAGTCTTTTTTTGTCAGCTAAGAAAAATGCACCACCTAAAAGCTGAGAATTCTGTTTTATTAGGTGACCTTACTGAGGACTAAGCCTGGGAAGGCAACCTCTCTGATAGCTCTGATGGACTGTTCTAGAGAGATAAGCAAGGAACCTGGGTATAGAGGAGTTTTTGCTGCAGAAAATGAAAACAAAAAACCATGTAGTGAAACATCGAAACATTACTGCTAATCACAGAAAGCAGCCAGCTCGTGTTCATGACTGTAGAGCTTCCTGTGTATGGGAAGACGCAGCAGTCTGGGCTGACGGAAACCATTCCTTTGAAATACGTCATTACTACTTGGGGCCAGTGTCCTGGCTTTCTACATCTTGAGCCCCCTCAGGGGGCACCGTTAGAGATGGCTGCAGTGGCTGCTGGCTGGGTGGGAGGCGACATTTTTTGTTTACTAAAGTGAGAGGCAGTGTTTTTTTGTCCACTTGGGACACTGCCATTTTCAGAGTCAGGTGTATTGTTTCATTGGCTGTCCCTCTGTTTCGGTGTGTTTGTTTCCGCATGGTGATATTCAGGTGATGCATTTTTTGGCAGCTACGATCAACCTGGTGTGGTGTTCTCAGCATCAGAGGAGGTGACCTGCGCTCTCCATCCTGACATGAGGATGCCCACTGTGATCACTTGGCTAGTGAGGTGTCTCCACTGTGAAGTTAATTAATTTTGTCTTTGTAATTAGCAAGTAATTTGTGGGAGATGCTTTCAAACTGTGTAACAATCCTTTTCTTCTCCAGCTCCCCCTCCTGGTTTCAGCACCCACTGACTGATCCTTACGCCCGTCGGCACTCTCTGCTTACTGCTGCTGCTGTTTAGTTGCTAAGTCATGTGCGACTCTGCGACCCCGGGCCTGTAGCCCGCCGGGCTCCTCTGTCAGTAGGATTTCTCAGGAAAGAATACTTATTTGGGGCATTCTAAGAATTTTCCTTCCACCTTCACTCATGTATTCATTTTCCTATTTGTATCCATATCCATTTGGGCTCATGGATTTCTTTTTTTATTGGGTGGGTTATAATCCCTTGCTCTCATTGTGTATTTTGATGATTACACTCCAGATTTAGTCAGCGAGAGCCCTTTCAAGCCGGGCGCTGTTTTTGTTAAACCTGTCGCAGTATTTCTTTGAGCACTTTCTTTCTAGCACACAAGATGCTTCATGCTTATCCTAAACTTTCCAGTGAGCCCTGGAAACCATTCATTTTCAATGAATGAGCCATGCAGTATGTTCCAAAACAGTTTATTTTGTAGTGCCATTTAGGATTTATTTGTGTTATTCGGGTTTGTTTACATGTTGTTGTGAGAGAAGATCATGTGACTGTCTCATGAGTGGCTTTCTTTTTATGATACATGGAGACTTTATAGATAGATAATATAGATTTACCTTATAGATAATTTAAACTAACTTAGAGGTTCAGTACTAAAGCAGCTGTTATCCTTTGAGGACTGATCATGTACCTGTAGCTTGAATTCATATAGTGACCCTTGTTAAACATAAGGAAACTGAGTCTCAGAGAGGTTAATGTACAGGCCAGAGTCACACAGCTAGTGAGTGGCTGAGCCGGGGCTCCACTGCAGCTTGGTCTGACTTCAAAGCTCACTTTTTCCGGATATACTTTGTTATGCTGTGATAATATCCTTACTCTCGATGATAGAACTTGTATGTATTTTCATTGAATTACAAAAAGCTTACTTGTTGTGGTTCAAGAGCTTTTCACCTGCTTCATAATTCTGTGTCTACATGAACATCAAGTCTGCAGAATTAAAGTCTGTGGTTCAGCACACTGATCTCTCAGAGGAAAGTCTGCTTGTTTTCACTAGAGTGATTCAGCGGTCCTAGTGTTTCTTTAAGTATCCAACAATGCCCTAACTCTTTCATTTTCTTATTACAGGAATTTGCTTGCTAGAAAACAGAATGCAAGACTTGACAAACAAAATGACTTGGGATGGAAGTTATTTGGAAAAGTACCGCTCGGAGAGAATGCTCAGAAAGATTCAAAGAAGTTACAAAAGGTATACAAGATACAAAGACACAGAACTATGGGGTACAGCATCCATTTATGAGCCTTGCCTAAATGACCATTATTAAGGCTTTGAAATTGGAAAGCTTTAACTTGCATGCCAAGTACCTGCTATTTAACTCTGTCTTCAGAATGTGGGTGACTTCAACTTTTTTCTTACAGCTTGTATGCGCGCACGGGGAAGTTGAGACAGCTGGGCTTTAGAACTTGATTAAATTCAATCAGTTTTTTCTCAATAAGAGTTACAGATGTGATCAAATTTTTATTAATTGTGTTTGATATTAAAGAATTCTCTCTTCCTGATCCCAAGGCCTTTAGCTGTTTCAGTTCAGTTCGGTCACTCAGTTGTGTCTGACTCTCTGCGACCCCGTGAACTGCACCATGTCAGGCCTCCCTGTCCATCACCAACTCCCGGAGTCCACCCAAACCCATGTCCATTGAGTTGGTGATGCCATCCAGCCATCTCATCCTCTGTCGTTCCCTTCTCCTCCTGCCCCCAATCCCTCCCAGCGTCAGTGTCTTTTCCAATGAGTCAACTCTTCGCATGAGGTGGCCAAAGTATTGAAGTTTCAGCTTCAGCATCAGTCCTTCCAGTGAACACCCAGGCTATTTAGAACTTGATTAAATTTAATCATTTTTTTCCAATAAGAGTTACAAATGTGATCAAACTTTTTAATTGTGTCTGGTATTAAAGAATTCTGCCTTCTTGGTACTTACCCATTCCTGTGCTGCCTCGGAGCAGGGCAGCTGGGGCCTTCGTCACCCAGGCTGCCATGAGACCCCCTTCCCCTCGCTGGCAGAGGCTGCCCACCTGTCCTAGGGGAGAGGGTGGAGTTCTGGGTCAGACCAGGCCGGTGGTGTCTCACCACGGTGGGCTCCTTTGCCCCCTGCGGTGGGGAGGGTGCCAGCCCTGGGCGCTCATCCTTCCAGAGGGAGGGCTCAAGCACAGGCTCAGCAAGGCCAGGGGGCATTTGTGGCCTCAGCCACCCCAGCCGTGACCACCTGCATCTTCTGCTTGGCCCCAAGCCCTAGCTGTCCTGGAACATTGCCAGTAGCTGGCCCCCCCACCCTGCCCAAACCTCGGTTTTTTTATCCACTGACACTTGTTCAGTAGACACTTCTCTAAGAGCCAGCCTCGTGCATGGCCCTGGAGTTAGACAAATGGCACTGCGCTTAGGCTCCAGAGCACCCCTCTGGTGCGCAAATGATTCCAGGGCAGGGTCACTGAGAGGGAGGCAGGGCTGCCATGGGGAATACACACTGGGGTTAAATGAGTCATCATTTGGGTTTCTAGTTCATTTAAAACTCGCCGCAACCTCATGAAGAAATTCGTTACTGTCTTCATTTTACCAAGGAGCCCCGAGTGCAGGCCGAGGGAGTGTGCAGCTGGAAAGGAGCGGGGCTGGAGTGCACCCCAGGCCTGCGGCTGCCGGGCCCTCGCCGTGGCTCTCCCTCTGCAGGACCTGGACGGGGCAGGTGCCAGGCGGCCCAGGCTCCGGGCTTCGTGCAGCGCGAGCCCGTGGTGGGACATGAGGGGCTTGCAGCCCGCCCCTAACCTGGAGGCTGTGGGAGCCCCCACCAGGGGCTTCACGCATGCAGGGAATGATGAGGCCCCTGGCAAGGGTGCGGCTCTTGGACTTGTCCGGGTGAGAGAAGGGGTCTGGCTCAGTGCCCGTGGAAGTCGTGGGACTGCCAAGTCTTGTGGCCCCTCCAAGTACAGATGTGTTAGGTCCGGGGTGCACTGTGTGGGGCTCTGGCTCAGACCACAGACTGGCTTTGTACAGATTTCATTGTTTATGTTTCGGCAAATTCATGGTGTTTTGAACGGTGTCTAATGTTCCTTACAGCAGTTGTTGGGACCCAGGAGAATTGCAAAATAAATCAGTGTTGAAATTCATTTTTAGAGACTGTTACATTTTGAATTTGGATTACTTATTGTGTAGGTTGTTAACACACAATTAAAATATGTATTCACACGCAGAGATCAGCTCTGCCGTTTCTTAGGAAACTCAGTAGCTAAGCTGTTACAGAATTTTTGAAGAAATCTATGCTTTTCTAAAAAGTTATACTTTTTATATACATTATGCTGTGTAGATTTTCCCATGGCTCTTAATGCCACTTGCATCATGCTTGAATTTCTCTGTTATCTTTGTCATACCCCTCTTTTTTAAAGGCGAATGTGGATTATGTTCTCAGAGGGTTTCTGTGAACTGAAGTGACTAGGTCAGCTAATTCTGTAGTAACATGATACTGCAGAGAAGAGGACCATCTGGCTCTGAGCATCAATAATACAGGATGTAATGGTACCTGCATGCCTCATACAGCCCTGCCTCCGTCCTGTTTGCTCCAGCTTTGTGTCTGGGCCGCCCATCCCTCACCCTGGGGCCTCCCCACAGCTGGCAGGAAGCTCCTGGGTGCAGGTCGGTGATCCCAGATGGTGGCAGTAGCTCTAGTTAGGGCTGAAGAGAAATTAAGATATTTCAGTTTAGCTCAGTTGTGTCCAACTCTTTGCTACCCCATGAACTGCAACACGCCAGGCCTCCCTGTCCATCACCAACTCCCAGAGTTCACTCAGACTCATGTCCATCAAGTCAGTGATGCCATCCAGCCATCTCATCCTCTGTTGTCCCCTTCTCCTCCTGCCCCCAATCCCTCCCAGCATCAGAGTCTTTTCCACTACTCAGCTGTTCACGTGAGGTGGCCAAAGTACTGGAGTTTCAGCTTTAGCATCATTCCCTCCAAAGAACACCCAGGGCTAATCTCCTTTAGAATGGACTGGTTGGCTCTTCTTGCAGTCCAAGGGACTCTCAAGAGTCTTCTCCAACACCGGAGTTTAAAAGCATCAATTCTTCGGCGCTCAGCCTTCTTCACAGTCCAACTCTCACATCCGTACATGACCACTGGAAAAACCATAGCCTTGACTAGATGGACCTTTGTTAGACTCTTAATTCCTTTCCCCTTTCTCTTTGGGAATATTTTGTTTCTGAGCAGAAGTGGCATCCTGTGGCAATTTAAAAACATGGACTTTGGAGTAGGACTTGTGGGGTTTGGATCCTAGCTCTGCCTCACACAGGGGCCTCCCGCTGCCTACCCGACAGCTTCCTCTGGACATTTGCTAGGCCTTCCCGGATGAATAAGCACTGAAGCTAAGCTCTGATTTTCTTTTTTTCTGATCTGTCAGACCTTTTCCCTTTGCAGCTTCCCCCGTTTTGGTAGATGACAGCATTTCTGGTCAGCTTCAGAACTGCTGGACTTCTCTTCCTGACACCGCCCTTCCAGCCTGACAGGTGTTTTGTTTGTGTTTATGTGCTGTGGGTGGGGTAAATCTGATGTGCAGTCAGGTTTGAGAAGTAGTGACTTGCTGGAAAATTCTGGACCTCTGCTCCAATGAAGTTGTGTGGACAAAGTCTTACTAAAGAGGTGTTCCTGGCGTGGCCAGTAGAGGTGGTTGTGGCTGAGTGGTCTCCCAGTTGCTTATGTTTTTGGGGAAATGGGGGGTGGATTCCTTTAGATAAGTTAGTTACACTCACTCAGTTACGGGCTTCCTTGGTGGCTCAGACAGCAAAGAATCCGCCTGCAATGTGGGAGACCTGGGTCAGTCTCTGGATTCGGAAGATCCTTTAAGAAAGGAATGGCACCCCACTCCAGTATTCTTGCCTAGAAAATTCCATGGATAGAGGAGCCTGGTGGGCTGCAGTCCTGGGGTCCCAAAGAGTTGGATATGACTTATGATTTCCCTGGCTCAGACGGTAAAGCATCTGCCCGCAGTGCGGGAGACCCGGGTTTGATCCCTGGGTTGGGAAGATCCCCTGGAGAAGGAAATGGCAACCCACTCCAGTACTCTTGCCTGGAAAATTCCATGGACTGAGAGGCTCCTCAGAGCCTGGTAGGCTACAGTCCATGGAGTCACAAAGAGTCGGACACGACTGAGTGACTTCATTTTACTTTACTTTCATTTTATGACTTCCCTGGTGGCTCAGATGGTAAAGCGTCTACCTGCAATGTGGGAGACCTGGGTTTAGTCCCTGGGTCAGGAAGATATCCTGGAGAAGGAAATGGCAACCCACTCCAGTCTTCTTGCCTGGAGAATCCCAGGGACAGAGGAACCTGGTAGGCTGCAGTCCATGGGGTCCCAAAGAGTTGGGCATGGCTAAGCGACTTCACTTTCTCTTTAGCGACTAACACTTTGACTTGGTTATAGTAATGTGTAGAAGATGTGTAAGAATATTAGGAAATAAAATAACACTTGGAATCTTACTGCCTCCCAATGATCACTGTTTGCATTTTGGTGTTTTTCCTTTCAGTATTTTTCCGTGTGCTTTCTTTTCTTTTTTTTTTAAAGAAGAGACCATTTGGAAAATGATAGCGAGTCTTTGTAATTTGAGTACATGTCAGAGGGACTCCAGACTGTGAACCCCTGGGATGATACTTCAGAACAGAGCCTGTGACTCTTTGAGGCCTTGTGCTGTGTGCACAGAGGTGAGGGGCTGGCAGTGTTGTCAGGAGGTGAGGCTGAGCAGCACGTTTCAGTCCTGGGCGGGCTCTGAGGCAGCCACTGCTTGCGGCAAGGACAGCAGCAGCGGGGGCAAGCTTGCAGGCTGCACCGTCCTGGACAGAACTGTCAGGAGAGCGAACACGGGTACATGTGTCAGGGTTCGTGTGACCTGGGATGTCGTCAGTGGCCTTCTGGAATTTCAAGTCAGCTCTTAGATGTTAGAGAGAAATCCCAGAAGAAGGCAAAACCAGGACAACTTAACGGGGACATTCATGCTCACCTCTGGGTTCTCAGGAAATCGTGGATGGTCATAAGCTGCAGAAAGGAGAAGCCTTGAGTGCTCACTGCAGGTGACTGGTGGCTGGCCTACGAATGTATTCTAAAACAATTTCATTTCATTTAAAAAGGAAACCTTTCTTCATTCTTATAATCCCTTATGCATTTGGAAAATGAGTTTGAACCAGCTTACAAAAAAGATCAGGTCTCAGTTACAGATAAGAAGAACGAAGCATACTCTAAAGTATCTCTCCCAGTGAAGGGAGCCGTACCACTCGAACGTAAACGTAGTACCTGGAGCAGCAGTGTGGGATTCTAGAAAGGAAGTAGTAGCAGCTGGTTTGGAGAGGAAGACTGGAAGCTCCGCTGAACGGGCCACACTCACCACACTCACCACTCTCTGCATCCTCTGGTATCCCCAGCTTGACACAGGGTAGTATAATAAGGGCTGATTGTGTCGCAAATCTTGCAAAAGATATAAACCTACAGATTCGGGAGACCAGGAGGCTCAGTAAGCTCCAGACAGGATGAACTCACAAAGTCAGTGCCCAGACATGTCATAACCATGCTGCTGAAAATGTAGACAAACAAAAAAATCTTAGAAGCAGCCAGAGAGAGTATATCACTTACTGGGGAGGGGCAGTTTGGATGACTTGCTTTTCCCATCAGAAACCGAGGCGGCCAGCAGGAAGTGAAACAGCATTTTTTAAAGCACTGAAAGGAAAGAACTTCTCGTTGTTCAGTCCCTGAGTCACGTCTGACTCTTTGCAACCCCATGGCCTGCAGCACGTCAGGCTCCCCTGTCCTTCACCATCATCCAGAATTTGCTCAAACTCATGTCCCGGTACTCCAGGTACTATGTTTATGTTCGAGTGGTACGGCTCCCTTCACTGGGAGAGATACTTTAGAGTATGCTTTGTTCTTATCTGTAACTGAGACCTGATCCGTTGAGTCAGTGATGCTATCTAATCGTTATTCTCTGACCACCTCTTCTCCTTTCCCTGCTCCTGTTCATCTTTCCCCACATCTGGGTCTTTTCCAATGAGTTGGCTCTTCACATCAGGTGGTCAAAGTATTGGAGCTTCAGCTTTAGCATCAGTCCTTCCAATGAATATTCAGGACTGATTTCCTTTAGGATAGACTGGTTGGATCTCCTTGCAGTCCAAGGGACTCTCAAGAGTCTTCTCTAGCACCACAGTCCAAAAAGCATCAATTCTTTGGCACTCAGCTTTCTTTATGGTCCAACTCTCACATCCATACGTGACTACTAGAAAAACCATAACTTTGACTATAATGGATCTTTGTTGGCAAAGTGATGTCTTTGCTTTTTAATACTTTAACTCTTTTTAATGTCTAGGTTTGTCATAACTTCTTTCCAATGAGCAAGCGTGTTTTTTAATTTCATGGCTGCAGTAACCATCCACAGTGATTCTGGAGCCCAAGAAAATAAAATCTGTCACTACTTCCACATTTTCCCTTTCTATTTGCCATGAAGTAATGGGACCAGATGCCATGATCTTAGTTTTTTGAATGTTGAGTTTTAAACCAGCTTTTTCACTCTCCTCTTTCACCCTCATTAGGAGGCTCTGTAGATACTCTTCTCTTTCTGCCATTAAAGTGGTATCATCTGCGTATCTGAGGTTTTGATATTTCTCCTAGCAACCTTAATTCCAGCTGTGTGTCATCAATCCTGGCATTTCTCATGATGTACTCGGCATACAAGTTAAATAAGCAGGGTGACAATATACAGCCTTGTTGTACTCCTTTCCCAATTTTGAACCAGTCTGTTCCACGTCTGGTTCTAACTGTTGCTTCTTGAACCACATACAGGTTTCTCAGGAGGTAGGTAAGGTGGTCTGGTGTTCCCATCTATTTAAAAATTTTCCACAGTTTGTTGTGATCCGCCCAGTCAAAGGCTTTAACGTAGTCAGTGAAGTAGAAGTAGATGTTTTCCTGGAATTCCCCTCCTTTCTCTGTGATCCAGGGGATGCTGGCATTTGGCTCTGTTCCTCTGCCTTCTCTAAACCCAGCTTGAGCATCTGGAAGCTCTTGGCTCATGTGCTGCTGAAGCCCGGCCTGGAGAATTTCGCACATTACTTTGTTACTGTGTGAGATGAGTCCAGTTGTGCGGCACTTTGAGCATTCTTGGGCATTGCCTTTCTTTGAGATTGAAATGAAAACTGACCTTTTCCAGTCCTGTGGCCACTGCTGAGTTTTCCAAATTTGCTGGCATACTGAGCACAGCACTGTCACAGCATCATCTTTTAGGACTTGAAACGGCTCAACTGGAATTCCATCACCTCCACTAGCTTTGTTCCTAGTGATGCTTCCTAAGGCCTACGTGACTTCACACTAGGATGTCTGGCTCTAGGTGAGTGACCACACCATCACTGTTATCCTGGTCATTAAGACAACTTTTGTACAGTTCTTTGTATTCTCGCCACCTCCTCGTATTAATCTCTTCTACCTGTTAGGTTTTTACCATTTCTGTCCTTTATTGTGCCCATCCTAGCTTGAAATGTTCCCTTGATAGCCTCGATTTCTTTGAAGAGATTTCTGTTCTTTCCCATTCTATTGTTTTCCTCTACTTCTTTGCATTGTTCATTTAAGAAGGCCTTCTTATCTCTCCTTGCTATTCTCTGGAACTCTGCATTCAGTTGGGTGCATCTTTCCCTTTCTGCCTTGCTTTTTACTTTTCTTCTTTCCATAGCTATTTGTAAGGCCTCCTCAGACAACCACTTCGCCTCCTTGCATTTCTTTTTCTTTGCGATGGTTTTGGTCCCTGCCTCCTGTACAGTGTTATCAACCTTTGTCCATAGTTCTTCAGGCACTCTGTCTACCAGATCTAATCCCTTGAATGTATTTGTCATAAGGGATTTGATTTAGATCATATCTGTATGGCCTAATGGTTTCCCTACTTTCTTAAATTTAAGCCTGGATTCTGCAACAAGGAGCTAAAGGTCTGAGCCACAGTCAGCTCCGTGTCTTGTTTTTGCTGACTTATATAGGTCTCCTCCTCTTTGACTGTAAAGAATATAATCAATCTGATTTTGGTGTTGACCATCTGGTGATGTCCATGTGTAGAGTCTTCTCTTGTGTTGTTGGCAAAGGATGTTTGCTATGACCAGTGTGTTCTCTTGACAAGACTCCATTAGCCTTTGCCCTGCTTCATTTTATACTCCAAGGCCAAACTTGCTTGTTACTCCAGGTATTTCTTGCATTCTAGTCCCCTCTAATGAAAAAGACATCTTTTTTTGGTGTTGTAGGTCTTGTAGATCTTCATAGAACTGATCAGCTTCAGCTTTTTCGGCGTTCGTGGGCAGGGCATAGACTTGGATTACTGTGACGTTGAATGGTTTTCCTTGGAAACATATCGAGATCACTCTGTCATTTTTAAGATAGCACCCAAGTTCTGCATTTCGGACTCTTTTGTTGACTATGATGCTACTTCATTTCTTCTAAGGGATTCTTGCCCACAGTAATAGATATAATGGTCATCTGAGTTAAATACACCCATTCCTGCCCATGTTAGTTCACTGATTCCTAAATTATCATGTTGATGTTCATTCTTGCCATCTCCTGCTTGACCACATCCAATTTACCTTGATTCATGAACCTATCATTCCAGGTTCCTATGTAGAATTGTTCTTTACAGCATCGTATTTTACTTTGACTGCCAAACACATCCATGACTGAGCATTGATTCCATACTACCGGCCCAGCTGCCTCATTCTTTCTAGAGCTATCAGTAATGGCCCTCCGTTCTTCCTCAGTAGCATATTGGACACCCTCTGACCTGGGAGGTTGCTTATTTTCCAGTGTCATATCTTTTTGCCTTTTTATACTGTTCATGGGGTTCTCACGGCAAGAATACTGGTGTGGTTTGCCATTCTCTGCTCCAGTGGACCATGTTTTGTTAGAACTTTCCACTGTGACCCGTCCATCTTGGGTGGCCCTGCGTGACATGACTTATGGCTTTATTGAATAATGCAAGCTTAACTCAAGAAAAGAACTATCAACCCCAAATTCTGTATCCAGCAAAATGCCCTCCAGCAATGGAAGTAAAATAAAGATCTTTTCGGATAAAGGAAAACTGAGGGGATTTGTTGCCAGCAGATCTAAAAAAAATTACTGGAGGAAGTTTTCCAGACAATAGGGCCATTATACTAGAAGAGACTTGAAACGTTAGGAAGGAAGAGGAACAGAAATGGCAAAAGTCCACATGAGCACAACAGACCATTGTTCTCTCAATGAGGTCTTTGAAGTGTTTTGTTGAAAGCAAAAAGTTTGTTGTTGTGTGGGGTTTTCAGCATATGTCGATGTAGTATGTATTACAGATAGACCATGAAGGGGAAGAGGGTATGGTGGTAATGTTTCTACATTCCACTTGAAGTGCTAAACTATTGATTCTAATTAGATTGTGAGATATATGTATTGTAAATCTCAGATCAACCGCTAAACTTCACAAAGAGAGCGAAAAATGAAATATTTTAAAATGGAATTCTAAAAAAAAAAGTTCCAGGAAGTGAAAGCAAGACAGGCAAGAGGAAATGTAGAAAGGAAAACTAGAAAACATAAGATGGACGGCTCAAATTGAAACGTGTCAATAATTTACCTTAATGTAAATGGTCTGAGCATACCAATTGTGTGTGACATTGTCAGAGTGGGTTCAGAAACAACAACCCAGCTATATACTGTCTAAAAGAAATTCACTCCAAATATAAAACATGTAGTTATAACTAAAGGGTGCAGAAAGGTAACACTGCCATGCAGACAGTAGTCAAAATGCAGATGGAGTAAGATCAGGAAAAGCAGACTTGAGAGCAAAGAAAATCACCAGGGACAGATGGGATGTTGCCAGTGAAGACATAGTCACATTGAGTGTGTGTCTAATAGCAGAGCTGCGAAGTACGCAGCGCAGAGCCTGACAGGTCTGAGAAAAGCAGGCGCATCCACGGTTACAGCCGGAACGCCAGTGCCCCGCTGAATAGCTGACAGGGCTCCTGGCAGAGTGAGCCAGCCCCACCGGAGAGCCTCCCGCCACTCAGCCAGGCTGCTGGGATTCGGAGAGGACTCCACACCACAGAGGAGCACGGCACACCTTTTCAATATCACGTGGATGGTCGCCAAGATAGACCAAACCTGCAATGTAAAAGAAGCTAAATTGGAAAGGACTCAGTTTATACAAAATGTCTTCCCTCACCTCAGTGGAGTTACAGGATCAGAAAGATAAGAAGAACATCTCTCCACACTTGGAAATTAAACACGTAACATGCTTCTAAACCCCTGGAGAAGGAAATGCTAATCTAATCCATTATTGTTGCCTGGAGAATCTCGTGGACAGAGGAGCCTGGTGGGCTATAGTCCGGAGTCATAAAGGAGTTGATCACGACTGAGCGACTGAGCATATGCTTCTAGATAAGTTTTGGGACAATAAGAGACTCACAAGGAAGATGAGAAAATATTTTTAACTGAACAAAAATACAGTCTATCAAAATTTGTGGGATGCGGTGCTTAGAAGGACATTTTAATTTTTTTGGCCTCACTGTGTGGCTCACGGGATCTTAGTTCCCCAACCAGGGATCAGACTTGGGCCCTCGGCAGTGAAAGCACAGTGTCTTAACCACTGGACTTCTGGGGAATTCCCCAAGAAGGGAATTTATAGCATTAAGCCAGTTTGATTAGAAAAGAGAAGAGTTCTGTAATTTTCTACCTTGAGAAACTGTAAAAGGAGCAAATAAACCCAAAACAAGCAAAAAGAAAATAACACACATGAGAACAAAAGACACTGAAATTGAAAACAAAAATTAATAGTCAAAGAAACCACAAGCTGGTTCTCTGAAATGATCAACAAAATCAAACGCGAACAAAACTGACAGAAAGGAGAACCAAGTTATCAGTAAGAGAAATTAAAAGAGGAGATACTACTGCAGATGCTGCAGAAATTAAAAGGATAAGGGAATGTTATAAATAACTGTCCAAACATAAGTTTGATAACTTAGATGAAATGATCCACTTCCTTGAAGTTCACACATCACCAAAGCTCATTCAGAATGTAATAGATAACCCAAATTGTGCTGTAATATTAATGAAATGGAAATTGTAGTTCAAAACCTTCCAAAAAAGAAATCTCCAAGCCTAGAGGGGGTCTCATTGATGAGCTCTTCCAAATACTTAAAGAAAGACTGGGAGCTGACTGTGGCTCAGATCATGAACTCCTTATTGTCAAATTCAGACTTAAAGAAGTAGGGAAAACCACTAGACCATTCAGGTATGTCCTGAATAAAATCCCTTATGATTATACAGTGGAAGTCACAAATAGATTCAAGGGATTACATCTGATAGAGTGCCTGAAGAACTATAGACGAAGGTTCGTGACATTGTACAAGAGGCAGTGATCAAGACCATCCCCAAGAAAAAGAATGCAAAAAGGCAAAATGGTGATCTGAGGAAGACTTAGAAATAGCTGAGAAAACAAAAGAAGCTAAAGGCAACGTAGAAAAGGAAAGATACCCATCTGAATGCAGAGTTCCAAAAAATAGCAAGGAGAGGTAAGAGAGCCTTCCTAAGTGATCAATGCAAAGAGATAGAGGAAAACAATAGAATGGGAAAGATTAGAGATCTCTCTAAGAAAATTAGAGATACTGAAGGAACATTTCATGCAGAGATAGGCACAGTAAAGGTCAGAAACAGTATGGACCTAACAGAAGCAGAAGATATTAAGAGGAGTGGCAAGAATGCACAGAAGAACTATACAGAAAAGATCTTAATGACCTAGGTAACCATGTTGGTGCGATCACTCACCTCGGAACCAGACATTCGGGAGTCCAGTCAGGTGGGCCTTAGGAAGCATCGTTACTAACAAAGCTAATGGAGGTGATAGAATTCCAGCTGAGCTATTTCAAGTCTTAAAAGATGATGGTGTGAAACTGCTGCACTCAATGTGCCAGCAAATTTGGAAAACTCAGCAGTGGCAACAGGACTGGAAAAGGTCAATTTTCATTCCAATCCCAAAGAAAGGCAATGCCAACCACTCCACAATTGCACTCATCTCATATGCTAGTAAAGGAATGCTCAAAATTCTCTAAGCCAGGCTTCAGCAATAGTGAACCTTGAACTTCCAGATGTTCAAGCTGGATTTAGAAAAGGCAGAGGAACCAGAGATCAAATTGCCAACATCTGCTGGATCATCAGAAAAGCAGGAGAGTTCCAGAAAAACATCTACATCTGCTTTATTGACTACTCCAAAGCCTTTGACTGTGTGGATCACAGCAAACTGGAAAATTCTTAAAGAGATGGGAATACCAGACCACCTAACCTACCTTCTGAGAAATCTGTATGCAGGTCAAGAAGCAACAGTTAGAATTGTACATGGAACAACAGACTGGTTCCAAATCAGGAAAGGAGTATGTCAAGGCTGTATCTTGACACTCTGCTTGTGTAACTTATATGCAGAGTACACATCATGAGAAATGCTGGGCTGGATGAAGCACAAGCTGGAATCAAGATTGCCGAGATAAATATCAATATCCCTGGATATGCAGATACCACCCTTATGGCAGAAAGTGAAGAAGAACTAAAGAGCCTCTTGATGAAAGTGAAAGAGGAGAGTGAAAAAGCTGGCTTAAAACTCAATATTCAAAAAACTAAGATCATGGCATCCGTTCCCATCACTTCATGGCAAATAGATGGGGACACAATGAAAACAGCAAGAGACTTTATTTTCTTGGGATCCAAAATCACTGTAGATGGTGACTGCAATCATGAAATTAAAAGATGCTTGCTCCTTAAGAGAAAAGCTATGACCAAGCTAGACAGCATGTTAAGCAGAGTCTTTACTTTGCCAGCTAAGGTCCGTCCAAAGCTATGGTTTATCCAGTAGTCATGTATGGATGTGAGAGCTGGACCATAAAGAAAGCTGAGTGCCAAAAAATGATGCTTTTGAACTGTAGTGTTGGAGAAGATGCTGGAAAGTCCCTTGTATGGCAACGAGATCAAACCAGTCAATCCTAAAGGAAATCAACTGTGAATATTCATTGGAAAGACTGATGCTGAAGCTGAAGCTCCAGTATTTTGGCCACATGATGCAAAGAACTGACTCACTGGAAAAGGCCCTGATGGTGGGAAGATTGAAGTCAAGAGGAGAAGGGGGCGACAAAGGATGAGATGGTTGGATGGTATCACCGACTTGATGGACATGAGTTTGAGCAAGCTCTGGGAGTTGGTGATGGACAGGGAAGCCTGGCGTGCTGCAGAGTCAGACATCACTAAGCGACTGAACTGAACTGAACCATACCCACTTCCACAATATACATCTTAAGATAACAAGATTAGTCATAAGGTTCTTGTTAAGGAGAAACATGTCTTCAAGAAGATACATTGTTATATTGACAAAGACAAAGCAGTGTAGAAAAAGTTTGTCCTTTTCTCCTCCTTGAGAGACCCAGACCCCTTCCTCCTCCTTAAGGGTTCTGGACCCCTTTCTTCTCCTTGGGGACTTATCAACCTACCCAAGAATTGACTGTCTCAGTCTCAGCAGGAGCTTATCTCATAAAATGTCTGTGGTGGTGGTTTAGTCACTAAGTCATGTCCGAGCTCTTTCAACCGCACGAACTGTATTCTGCCAGGCTCCTCTGTCCATGGGCTCCTCCAGGCAAGAATACTGGAGTGGGTTGCCATTTCCTTCTCTAGGGGATCTTCCTGACCCAGGAATCGAACCCGGGGCTGCTGCATTGAAGGCAGATTCTTTACCGACTGAGCTACGAGTATAAAATGTCTAATTCTTATTAATCTTGGATTGTAGAGAGGCAGTGTGTTACATATCAGGCTTTTCTCTGAGGCGTTTGTGGAAGAGAAGGGAAGGGGGAAGCAAGGAGAAAGGGAAATGGCAGTGCGGTCCTTTAGTTTGGACAGTTTTTGTTCTGGGCGTGGGTTGTCTGCTGCTGTTGTCGTGGTGACAGTTACTCCCTCTGGGCAGTGTAACTCTCTCGCCTCAGAGGCCTTAGGATCAGCTGCATTCCGTGCCCAGTGCTTCTCAAGGCAGGTTTGCTTCTTTCTCCAGGTGTGTAAGTGATGCCTTCCCCCGTCCAGTCCGAGAGGGCAGAACTCGGGGCATGCTTCCAGCCTTTCCGCTGGGGCTCCCCGGGGGAGTGGGGGCTCGAGACCAGGAAACGGGTGGGCCGATCTTTTCTGGGGCCACGGACCCTGCTGGGGTCAGAGGGGTCGGCCTCGGGGGGACTCCGAGCAGAGGGCGCCTTGTCTGTGTCCTGGCTCGGTCACTCGCAGTCAGTTGCGTGGCTTCAGGCTGCTGACTTGACTTTGCCTCTCTTAACCTGTGGCTCCTTCTCTGCAAAGGTAATGCCCGTCTTGCCTGTGCTTGTGAAGGTTCAGTGGGAGGAAGTCTGGGTGGTAGTGGCCCCAGGGGCGGTAGTGGGTGGTGGTAGTCGCAGCAGTTCAGTGGTTAGAAGACGCTGTGCTTCCGCGGGCCCGACCCCTGATGACCCCTGATACGCTGAGACCCTCGGTGCTCCGTGGTGCAGCCAGTTTGTGTTGAAGTGTGGGTGTCCAGGGAGAGTGCAGTAAATGCCAGCGGCTTCTTGCATTCCGGTCTCACCTCAGGGCTATACCTTTACTCTGTGACTGGATAAAAATCTTTAAAAAAGTAAAATAAAACAACTTTGCCACTGTCAGGAGTGTTCAGTATGTTTTGCAAATTTGTAGTTGGCAAAATCAGTCTTGAATTCCATCTGAAATAGCTTAAAATTTTTTTTTTTACAAATTATAAAAAATAGTTCATGAAAAAAAAAAAAAAACTTGTAGAATCCCCAGATGACAGAGGCATGCAGAGTTAACAGGAAAGCCCTCTTCACCTGAGACTCCGCGCCCCGCCTCCCTGCCCTCCCTGGCCTTCCTCTGAGCCAGGGGACAGTGTATGCTTCGCTCGTGGGCACACGTTTGTGATAGAGCTGTGCAGCTTCTCTCTGGCGTGTCCACAGTCGGCTCTCAGGAGACATGCCCAGTCTGACCCTGAAGACGCTGTGGCCAGGATTGTTCAGAGGGGACCATCCGTCTTCTGAACCTGGTCTGTGACTGACTGTGGGCTCCGGTGATGATATCTGCAGCTGAGTAGCCTGTTGAATAATCTGAACCAGAAAAGTGTGTTCCAGGCAAGAGCTGAATCGAGGCCGCTTCCGAGGAAGATGTAGGGAGGTGGCCCTTGGGAGCTTTCAAATGCTCCTGTGCTTCCCTGAACAATTTAATGTGTTGATATAAAAATATTGACAGCCAGAGAAAACTGCTTTTTTTTTTTTCTCACATCAACCTAATTCCCAATGGAAGACTGAGATTTTTAAAAGTATTTTATAGTCTCTGAGCACTGTTGGATCAGCAGGGAAGACACTTCTTGGGCCTTTCCCAGGGGTTGATGGGCACAGGCCTGGCTGGCTTGTCTCGGGCTGCACTGCGTGGAGCCTGGCTGACCCTTCTGAGGAGGTGTAGTCAGCAAGCAGCCATGTGGGACTTGGAGAAACCTCAGATTTGAGAGGAGTAAGGCTGTGAGCTTCAGTTTCCTCTAAACTGTCCTTTAAGTTACTCGTGTAAGTTGAACTCAGAATGTTGCTTGCATCTTGTCAGCCTGTGAAAGCGCTTCAGGTGGAGTTTTCTCTTTGCCACTGGAAACCCCATTGTTGTTGCTGTTCACTCAGTCGTGCCGACCCTTTGCCACCTGGACTGTAGCACACCAGGCTTCTTTGTCCTTCACTATCTCCTGGAGGTTGCTCAGACTCATGTCCACTGAGTCAGTGATGCCATCCAACCGTCTCACCCTCTGTTGCCCCCTTCTCTTGCCCTCAGGCTTTCCCACTCCATGGTATCCTTGAGTTAACAGGCAAGTGTTATGTTTGTTCCTTGGTCCTGTGCCCGTGTCTGATAGTTAGTGTGGCCTTAGGACCATGGAGGGGGCACGGCTGTGGTAAACTGAAGTCGTAGTTTGAAGGCCATGCACCAGGGGAGTTGATAGGAAGAGGCTGTGGAGCCAGACTGCCCTGGTTGAAATCACACCCTGCCCCTGACTAGCTGTCACTTAACCGGGGAAGGTACTCAGAGCCTCAGCTGCTGCGTCTGGGAAAAGAGGGGCTGGGGAGAGGATGCTGACGGTACCTATACTTGTTTCTTGTTGCTCCTCAGTAAATTACCCCAAAGTTGGTGACTTAAAACAATACAGATTTATCCTCCTATAGTTAGGAGGTCAGAAATCTGAAATGAATCTTCCAGGCTAAGATCAAAGTGTAGGTAGGGCTGGTCTCCTTAGAGACCCGGGAGAGAACCTGTGCCTCCTGTCCCAGGTTCTGTAAGCTGCTGGCCTTCCTTGGCTTGTGTCTGCATCACTGCAATTTGTTTCCATCAGTGCGTTGCCTTCGCCTGCTTCCATCTTCTGAGGACACTTGGGGTTATTTTGGGCCCACCTAGATCATGAAGGATAACCTCCCCATCTGAGGGCCCATGACATTAATCCCGCCTGCAGGTCCCTTCTACCACCTAAGCTAACAGTCACAGGGCCCCAGGATTGACATGGGTGTGTCTGGGGGCCGTCCCTCTGCCTAGCACAAGACTGACTCACTTCATGGGGTTGAGGGGGTTGAATGAGACTCGTCCCGTCTTAGCTCAGATGCTCCCTCCTAGGTGGCATCTTCTAAGCAGTTTTCCCTGACCACCCAGTCTGAAGGACTATCCTCTGCCAGAGGGCTGTCGGGTATTTTCTGCACAGCACTTTGCTCCGTCGTAAACTCTTGCCCACTTGCTTGTTGCCTCTTTATTCCCTGCCTCTCGACCCCTCCGCTTCGAGAATATGAATTCACGAAGCTTAGGAGCAGACCTTGTTTGCTTTTCAGTCACTTTCTCCCCAGGGCCTAGAACAGTACCTAGCTTTGCTGGATGGTTAATACAAATTCGTTGAATGGATGAAAGTGAAAGTGAAAGTCACTCAGGTATGCCCCCACTCCTTGCGACCCCATGGATTGTACAGTCCGTGGAATTCTCCAGGCCAGAATACTGGGGTGGGCAGCCATTCCCTTCTCCAGGGGATCTTCCCAACCCAGGGATCAAACCCACGTCTCCCGCGTTGTAGGAGGATTCTTTACTGTCTGAGCCACAAGGGAAGCCCATTAAATGGATGAATGAATTTCAGAATTTCAAAGCATGCCACTTTGTAGACTTTCTCTTATCTCTATGACAACATAGACATTTCCCCATATCATTAAGTATTCTCCCATGATCTCGTTTTTATGTACTAAAGCATGCCCTTTGTGCAGCCATATCTTGGTTTATTTAACCAGTTTTCCTCAGTTGGGCACTGGCGCCGGTGCTTTCCTGTGAAACCCAGTGGCCTGTAGCATGGTTGGGCTTTGTCAGCAATATGTTAGGGTGTTGCATGGAACAAATCACCCAGTCTCACCTCCTTACCTCAAAGGGTGGAGACAACCATGTTGTAGGTTAATCAATAAGGAAATAAATCCAGTGTGCTGGTAGCCTGGGAATGAGCTCTGGCTAACTCAGAAACTTCAGAAGGCAGAATTCTTTACAGGTGAATTAAGATAAAAGTCAAATCTAATACCATACTGAGATAGAGAAGCGGCTCTGTTGACTTCTTATTTTTAGTTTCAAATTTTAGTAAATTCAACCTATCTTCACATGGTATATAGTTAAAACGTTATAAATCATACTCATGTAAAATGTGATAGAAACTATTGTTAAAGTAACTTGCAGGTTACGACCTGCCAGAGGAGACAAGCAGTGTGTTTTTGGCAAGCATGTCTTAATATGTGTTTAGCCCATGCTTAACACATGTCTCTCATATTTACATTCAGGGAGCCTGCGGGCTCACTGTGGACTAGATGTTGGTAGGAGAGGCTGAGAGCCCGCGCCTGTCTTTGAGAACAGGACGAGCTCTCTTCCGTCTCAGGACTTATTTCCGGAAGGACACAGTGACTCCTCAGGCTGGGTCAGCTGCCTCTCCTGGGGCTCCTGGAGCCCTCTGATTCCTTTGCGTCACAGGACCGAGCACCCGCAGAGTGTGGTAGTCGTCTGTTTGCTGGTCTGTGAGGGACATGGACAGGAGCCTTGTTCATCTTTAGTCCTAGGGCCAAGCACCGCGAGTGCTTCTGGGAGAGACGAGAAGATGGGCGGGAGAATGACGGAGTCCACGCGGGCCACGTGTCTCCTCCGTGCTGGGGGCGTTGCTGTCTTCAGCGGTGGAGAGACAACAGCCAGCCCCCACCCTCAGAGGTTTCCTCTTGAGGGAAATAAGTACTAATCAGAGAGTCATGTAATTACAAGGTGTGATTACGTGCTGTGAGAAAACAGAACCTGATGCGAGGAGGGAGACGAACAGGGCCTTGCGGTAGTTTACATGGGAGGGAAGAGAGTGTTTCTGCAGGGAAGGTATTTAAGATGAGTTCTGAGGATGAGGGCAGCCTTCGTACTTGTTTAGTCCCCTTGTGAAGACAAACCTCAAACCTAGAGAAGGGTTCAAGGAATAATTTAATGATGAACAGCCGTATATTATGCTCCGCTAGATTGAACAGTTGTTGACATTTTACCATATTCTTTTTATCCTGCCTTTCTAGTTTTAAAAAATGGAATCACTTGAAAGTAACTTGCAGGTATCATTACATCGTACCCATAAATACATCACCATTTAGCACCCTACACAACCATGAAGGTGTCAATCAGGCTTTAGAAAATCATCAGTAATTTCTGCAACAGCACCTGGCCGTGACCGTGTTTAGACGCTGTTCGTGACCAGGTCGTGTCTTCTTTCTCTAGTTGCACCAAACTGTTCTGCATGGACCGGCATCCAGTCAGGGTCGTGTACTGACCTTAGCTGTTCGTCACTTTATTCTCTTCATGGAAAACAGTTACTCTACCATTCTTTGATGACATTTACCTTTTTAAAAAAAATGTTCTTGGGTTAAAGATTCATTTAACACATTGAGGAGATGTGTGAAATGAAGCACTAAGATGGAAAAATTTATTCCAAAGACATTTGAGGAAGTAGTTATAGACATAAAACCAAACAAAGAATTAGAATAAGATTGCTAGGTTAGGTTTAAATAAATGAATAGGGTAAGAAAACATCACCTCTGGAGTTAAGTTTTCAGTTGGACATAAATGTGCAAGTTAACACGTCACTTCACAGTTTCTGGGTTCTAATCGAGTGGTAGGTAGCACAGGCTTATCTCCTAGAGGATTAAAAACTTCAGTAGGCTTGTTGAAAACATCCAGGTATAAATTGAAGAGATACCTCTCCCCCATGCATTTGTCTTACTTCCAAATTTTGAGTTAAGTTTTATAAACAAGGCTTTCCTTAATCCTTCCAGCCAGAATCAGCCTCTCCCCTTTTATCCTATTACTGTTAACAAATGGCTTTATTGTGGTATGATTATTATACCATCAGATTCACTCAGTGTACATGTTCGTGATTTCTTAATAAACAGTTACGCAACGGTCACCGCAATCGAGATGTAGAATATTTTCATCATTCAAGAAAGTTCCCTCATGCCTATTTGCAGTGGATCTCTGCTTCCACCTCCAGCTCCAGGCGAACATTGATTTGCTTTATGTGGAGAGATTTGCTTATCAAAGACATTTCGTATAATGGAATCACGCAAGTGATCTTTCGCCTGCGCTCTCTCCGCAGCGCCCAGAGGCGCCTACATGCTGTCCCTGCGCAGCGTGACTCAGTGCCCCTGTTCGTTGCTGTTTATCCATTCCTCACTTAGTGCATTTCTTTTGGTGTTGGGCTATAATGAATAATGCTGCTGTGCATATTTGCTAGCAAGACTTTTTGTGGATGTATTTTTTATTTCTTTTGGATAGATTCCTAAAGTGTGGTTGTGGTGGTGGTTTAGCCGCTCAGCTGTGTTGGTGTGTATTGAACTGTGTATATAAGACACTGCCAGATTCTTTCTAAAATGGCTGCAACTGCCAGCAACTTATGAAAATTTCTTGTTGCTCTCTGACTCCTTAACTGCAGCTTGATGGACACTGTAGGTTTCTGAGTGAAGTTTCCAGTGGTAACTTGGTAATGCTATCATTCAGAAAGTCAGTTGGGGAAAGCCTCCTTCCATGGTCTGAGGAGTTGTGAGTTTCCATCACAAAGGAAGGGTCTGTGCTGTCTCAGACCCAGAGCTCAGCCCTTGAACACTGGACCCATGGGCTGACCAGCAATCATTTTGACCTCACGGCAGATTTTAAGACTTAAGGCATTGAGGTGTGATCTGCAACAGTGGAATGCGCTCCTCTGAAGTGTACTGTTCAATTAGTTTTGAGGAATGCTTATCAAGATAGTAATTCTGTCACCCCGGTGATACATTCTGTCCCTTCCCAGTCAGTCCCTCAGAAGCTATCACTCGTCAGATTTCTCCTATTACATTTCTGTGTGCAGCCTGACGTTATAATTGAACTGATCTTATTGTGGAAAACGTTTGAACCGTAGTACAGTAAAAGACCCTGATGCTGGGAAAGACTGAAGGCGGGAGAACGGGACGACAGAGGATGAGATGGCTGGATGGCATGACCGACTCGATGGACAGGAGTTTGAGTAGACTCCGGGAGTTGGTGATGGACAGGGAGGCCTGCCGTGCTGCGGGCCATGGGGTCGCAAAGAGCCACTGAACTGAACAGTACAAAGAAAAGAAAACAGCCATCACCCCACTCCCCGGAGGTTACCAGTGTTACTGTTTTTATGCAGTTCCTTCTGGTAGCATACGCGTCTCGTTTTCAGAAGTCTCACAGCAGAGGTCTGCGCATGCTGCCGGGCGCTGCGCCGCCGGCCTTCGGAGGGAGCGTTTTGCCGCGTGGTGTCTGTGCCCGGCGCGCAGTCACTCGCTCAGTGCGGGCAGCACTCAGGCCTGGTTGGATCGGGGCGGGCATCCCGCATCTAGACCCCTCAGCCCGCGTGGGCACGCCCGGAGGGGTCCTGAGGGCGCCGCGCAACCCTCCTGCCTGGCCAGCGGTTCAGGGACTCCAGCGGGCAACCCCCGCCCCAGCCCCGCCCCGGCGCCCGGTCCCGGTGAGCCAGGCCTGACGCGCCGAGCCCGAGCGGCGGATTGGCTGCGCGGCGTCTGCGCGCGATTGAGCGGCCTGCCGCCCCCGCCCGCCCGTCTGCCGGAGCCGCCGCCCCGAGGTCCCGCCGCGGAGCCCCGCTCGCCCGCTCGGGCATGGAGCCGCCGGCTGCGCGCCTCTGAGCTCCACGGCGTTCATGGTGAGTGGGGCCGGGCCCGCGCACGCCCCTCCGGGGAGCCCGCTGCCCGGCCCCGGCCGGAGGCCCCCGCGTGGGTGCACCCGTGTCCATGTGTGGGCGCTCCACGCATGTTATCTGCTCCAGCGAGCTGCAGCTTGCATGCGGCCGCGGCGCTGCGCCTTCCTCTTCAACTGCCGTGCTTTGTCTGCGGCGCCCTGGAAAGGGTTGAATTTTAACGGGTACGGTGGGGGACCGCAAGAGAGCACGGCGTGTCATGATTCTCATCACCCACAAGGGGATTGCAAGCCGGTGTTCAGATTGAGGACAGGCCAGGCACCCCTCTTACAGGCCTGTGTAGGGGAAGCCTTAGTACGGGGATGGGGCCGTACTCCCCCCCTTTTCCTCCCCTTGTTCACTCTACGTGCGAATAAAAGTGGTCAGATGGCAACAGAAAGCAGGCTTGTTAAAACCCACAGTTCAGATTTATTCCATTTCATTCACCAGTCCACAGATGAACGTCTGTATTCTACATGTTTTGGAAGGACTATGACAGGCCTCCTGAGAGTTGTTTCCCAAATGCCAACATTTCCGGTAACCTAGAGGATGCTTTCTGCGGAAAAGACTGGAAAGTAGATGAAAGAGGTGAAGTAGGAGGAGCCCTTCAGAGGATCCTGGAGGTCCCTCTTACTGTGAGGTCAGCCTCATTGGTCACAGAGGACTGTCGTTTTGGAAGTCCCAGTGTCTGTAAGACCTGTTCAAGATACTCCTACCCACTGAAAATGGCAAAACAAGACCCGTCTCGTGTCCCACGTTCCAAAACTACGCTCACCCCTCCCCAAAAGTTGCTCATGACAAAGGGCAAAGCATAAAGCCCGCTGCAGTGTTCTGAGTGCTTGACATTCATCTGGTCTTCACCGCAGACTTATTAAGCACTTCTCTTAGTGGGGAAATACTGTGAGAAATAATTTTGTGGTAACACAATGACAGTAACACTCCTGGCATTTTTTGGATTCCTGCTATGGCTGTGTGTTAGGTTGGTTCATCCCCTTTGAATAGATGGAGAAACAGGCTTGGAGACCTGAAGAACATGCTCTAGGTCGCGCTGCTGGTGGTGATGGTCGGGAAGTGCTGGTTCAGACCCAGGCCTGCTGCCCACTCCCACGGCCTCTCCGGCAGGGGCCTCGCCTGTACCCAGGCGGTGGCCGTGGTGTCGCTCTTGTTGGCTCGGGGCAGTTTTCTAATAGATGCCAGGTAGTAACCTGCTGTGTTTTTATTCTAGACATACCTCTAAAACCTTCTGTTTGTTTTAAAAAGCTCCCTTGATACTGTAGCCAGTTGAGTCCAAGGTGTGAGCGCAGGTTTTCACTGGTGGCCCTCTCTGCTTGTAGCTGGGGCAGATCTCAGGAAGCTGAGGGGCTTCTGTTGCCGCGTTGGGGCATAAAGGGCTGCCTTTGACCGCGCTCCAGCAGCGCTGTGAGTAGCAGTGACACCCTCTGGTCATCCTCCCAGGAGTTCCTCCTCCTCACTGTTTGGGAATCTTGATTGTTTCCTCTTAGGCAAATGTCTGTTGAAGGAGCCTTTTTTTGTTGTTTCTTCTTCAACCGGCAGAGTAAACACAATTTCGGAGTCTGCTGCGCTGTTCTCATCCTTAGCACTGTTCGGATCGTGCACAGGAGGAAGACCTTGCCGTTGAATGTATTTAATGGGCTCATCGCACCCTGGGCTGTTTACTCTCTGGCTCTACACCAAGTCTGGCTCTTCCTTTTTTCTCTCTCCTTTGCTCTCAGCTTGTCCCATCACTTCCAGGTAGCTCATTATTGAGACCGTGAAATATGGAACAGAACTTTGACTCAGCATCCTTCCTGGTTTAAAGTGCTCGTGCCCCCTCCCCCCGCAGATAGGCCTGCTGAGCGTCGTCTCTTGGCTGCTGTTGTGCTGTCAGTATGCCTGGCCCTCGTGGCTTCTAGCCCAGCTCCCCCGTCCTCTGTCCACTGAGATGGCCCCTTTAGGAAATCCTTTCTCTGCCTCTGCAGCCTTCAGTGTCCTGTCCTTGGGGCTCCCTCAGCTGTGGCTTGCCCTCTCACGGCATGTTTTATTATCTGCCCTGCCTCGCAGCCTCTGCTGGCATCTTCCTGCTCCACCTAGAATGAGCCCTTCAGGCCTGGGGTCTGCCCATCCCCTTCACACATGATGTCCCTGCCCCTGTGTGGCGTCGAGGCCCTGCTCAGCTGCCTTGGCTCCCTGCCTGCTTACTGCTTTTCTTCCTGACCCTTTGCTGGGTTATCAGACACGCCCCACACTTAGCCCCTGGTTGTGCACGTGGGTATTTTGGGGGTGGGGTACAGTAGGTTTTTTTTCTTGTCTCTCTCTCGTGTCGGTCTTACCTTCCCAGCAGCACACAAGGTAAACCACTCTGGGCAGGAACTGTGACCTGCTCTAAATGAGTGGCTTGCAAACATGGTTTGGCACAACCCCCCACTCCTATCCCTGAGTTAGACAGTTTGGGTTGAGACTCAGTGCTGTCAAAAGGCACAGCCATAACTAGGCATAGAACTGAAACGCTCTGCTTACTGTGTGCTCCCTGTTTTTTTTTTTTTTTTAATTGTTTGATTTTAAAAATGCTGTCATGACCAGTTAAACTGATTTGCCGCTAGAACTTTGAAGAACCCCGTTCTAAATTCCCTTGGGTTATACAGGGTGTTGGAATCTGTAGCCCTTCCTTGAATGGATGTTTTATCCTCATTAGTCGGTAGGACTTCAGATGAGCACAGCAATGAATGGTTTAAACCAGAAAACTTTGGAACTTGATCTTGTAAGGGCCCCAGGAGGAGAAGAAACTTTAGAACAGTGATTTGGACTGAGGCAGGGACGAGCCCGCCGTTCGCCTGGCACACGGAAAGGCTCACACCATCAAACGTATGCCCGTCATCTCCCCATTACAGGGGTCTTCACAGTTGCTCCTTTTCGGGGCTGAGAGAGAAGCAAGAGGATTTGCTTCAGATCAGAGCCAGGACTTAGAACTGAGTCTTTCTGCTTCCAGTCCCCACCTCTGGCCACATCACAGGCTGACCTCGACGCTGATAAACTCACAGCTGAAAGTTGTTTTCTCCTGAGAGTGACTCGTCCTCTTCTCGTTCCTGATGTTGGTTTGTCCAGCTGGAAAGATGAGCTTACTGTTGGCATCTCCAGGTAACAGTGTGCGAACCAGGTTTGGAGTAGGACCTGTTAACAATCTCCAAAGCCGTTCGTATTCTGAAATGCCGTTTAGAATGTTGAAGAGGCTTTCCTTGGGATTGCACACGTGGACAGGACAGGCCTGTTTTTTTTTGTAATCATGCAGTGCAGTATGTGATTAAATCCTAAGTGTTTGCCCTGCGTCTGCACTTAATTGGCTGTTACAGGTTTGTGTCATAGTTGAAAGCTTCGTTTAGACTGAATGTGAATGACTGAGTTGCTTCTGGCCCAGGCAGGCTGCGGTGAGCTGCGTGGCTGCAGAGCCTGGGTGCTCCTCCTCCGTCTCCTCCAGCCCCTCCCGGCCGCCACCCCTGCAGGTCCTCTCTCTCTGGGTGGGGGTAGTGTGAGGCGGGGAGGTGAGCCAGTTCTGTGTGTGTAAAGCCCTTGGAAAGCACTTGGCTCATTACAGCTGTGCTGCTTTTTATCATCTGTGATGGAGCCTTTGAGCTTCCACTGAAGAGACTGATCTTTTAAAGATCACAATTCAAGGCATTTAATTAAGGTTACAACTCCTCTTCATATCTGTGCTCTTTGCAGAGTTTGCAGGACACCTTGATTGTTGTTTGGCAAGGCTTCCTGGAGCGTCCCTCTGCCCCGGGGGCTGTGCTGGCTTTCACACGCCTCTCCCCACTCCTGAGACAGCCCCCTCTGCCCGGTGCTGTTGCCCTTTTTGCAAATGTGGAAGTGAGGCACTGGCAGGCTAGGCTGTGCTTCGCCAGAGGTCGAGGCTGGTTCTTGGTGGATCTGAATTTGCTGCCGGGCCTGTCTGGCCCCAGAGACCACATTTGACTTGAATGGGCCCTGGGCCCTTCCCTCCACAGCTGGACACCTGTGTGAGTGTATCCGCAAGGGAGGTCGGGCCTGTGCAGAGGGTCGGAGAGGAGAGTCCTACAGGCTCAGCACCTTGCTGGCTATGGCCTGGGGGGAAGTCACTTCACTCTGAACCTCAGGGGCCCTGCTTGTAAAACACGGTGACACCTGCTGTAGAGATTGTTACAGAGATAAAGCGCACAGAAGCAAGTGGTAGTGGGCATCCACATTCTAGGGCATCTAACTTGGGGCTCAGCTTCTTTGGCCTTGGCATGTAGTTCATCAGACCAGGTCAGCAGATGAGTAGCACTTTACAGGGTATTTATTAACAATGCTTGTTAAAACGCAACATGTCTCAGAACCTTTCTGAGCACAGCTCTAGGTGGTTTTCCTATGAAGTTCAAGGTTCTGCGTCGGGTGCTATGTATGACACTTCCTCATAGCTGTTTATTACCATGTTAAGTTGCAGCTGAGTGCCTGGCACATGGAGGCAAGTATATGAATGGCTGAACACACAAGTCCATTTTCTCAGCTTTGGGTAAGAGGAGGTCATTTTAGATTTTAATGGAACCATTTTACATCAGGGCGACTCATTGGAAAAGTCCCTGATGCTGGGAAAGATTGAGGGCAGGAGGAGAAGGGGGCGACAGAGGATGAGATGGTTGGATGGCATCACCAACACAGTGGACGTGGGTTTGAGCAAGCTCTGGGAGATGGTGAAGGACAGGGAAGCCTCGTGTGCTGCAGTCCACGGGGTCACAAAGAGTCAGACATGGCTTAGCAACTGAACAACAGCAACGAACAATGCTGAGCCGTCTAACCCTGTGTGTCCAGATGCACAGAAACTGCCCGTCCCACCTGCTTCTCGGTGCACACCCTTCTAACAGCCTGTGGCTTCTGAGGAAGTAGTTTTTCCTTTAAACTTTTCAGAAACCTCAACAGGCTTTTCTGTCTGAGAGAATAATTGCTAGCCAAATAATTTTACCAGTAACACCCCGTTAACAGCTAGAGTTAATAAACTTCGCTTGGCAGTTCGTCACTTTGCACTCCTGATACTGCTCTGGTTGCATCTGGAGTGCTCACTCACATCTTAGGCCAGCTGCTCTGCTGTTTACCCTGCCTTCCCAGCAGGTGGCCTTCACTTAAGGGAGAGTCCTGAGAACCTTGTCTATAATAGACAATAAGAAAATGCTAGTTTTTATTTTTGCAAAAGGCTAAGGGTACAGAGGAGGAGGGCATGGCAACCCACTGCACTGTTCTTGCCTGGAGAATCCCATGGACAGAGGAGCCCAGCAGGCTATAATCCACAGGGTCGCAGAGAGTCAGTGTGACTGAGTGACTTGGCATGCGCCCGTGCACGCAAGGATACACACATAATTTTAGACACTGGACTCTTTGGCCCAAGTTATTGGCTCACCTGAACTCTGCTGGTTGGGTGTTTGGAATGTGGGTCACCAGGTGTGACTGAGGTTTTGTGGTTGCAGTTCACAGGACAGATTAGTGACCTGGAGGTGCGGAGGCTGCTCCAAGATTTCCAGGGCATGGCACAATTATTTATGTACCAACTGGCAATGATGGCTTCATACAAAGATGTTAAAGAATTTCTTTTTTTGATGTTTCTGCTTTAAGAAAATGAAACAGCTTTAAGCACCTGCCAGCAAAAACTTTTTAACTCCTTCCTCATTTTGGAAAAGATTTGAAAAGTTAACAAAAATCGATAAAATGCAGTGGGATAAATGGAAATGCATTAGAAATTTAGGATGGGAGTGGGAGATGAAGCTGGGGGTTCAAAGGAGTGCCAGAATTGGCTCTCACTCTGCCTCTGAGCTTCCTGGTGGCCACTGCAGCAATCATTTCAAATTTACTGTGTCCAGAAGACAGAATACACTCCTCTTACCCAGAAGACACATAGACCTGAGTCGATTTGTGGTCCCTCCGAGGGGCAGCTGGAATGATGAGATCTTTAGCGACTTCCCTACCAGTGCGGAAAGCCCACAGTCCCCATGAAGTGATGACCTGAACCGCAGAGCTGTAGGAACCCTTTCATTGGCAGTTTTTCCTTCTAAAGAACAAGAAATAATATTTTTAGTGTGTCATCCTCAAAATCAACTTAAAGGACTTCACAGTTTCATAACAAAACAGCTTTCTTACTTGAGAAGGGCTTTGTAACCTCAGAGTTGGCTGGGCCTGGAGTTATCCCTGGTCTCTTTGTCCTAGGAATATGAAGACAAGGCTGGACGACCTAGCAAGCCTCCCTCTCCGAAGCAGAATGTGAGAAAGAATCTTGACTTTGAGCCTCTCTCCACCACTGCACTCATCCTGGAGGATAGACCAGCGTGAGTCTGAACGAGAGTCTGTAGAGAGTTTGTTCTGGGGGATCAGTCCACTGGCTGGTCACTGTTTCGTTAGCAAAGGACCGGGTCCTGAGGGAAACAACAAGTTAGCACAAGACTTACTAAAACCACGGGTTCCCTCTTCGTGTCCTGTGCTAATGAGTATTCTGTATGATAGTATGACTGATTTGGAAAAGTTTCATGTAACATAGAAGTGTTTTTTTTTAATTAATTAATTTTTGTTTGTGGCTCTGCTGGGTCTTCGTTGCTGCTCAGGCTTTTTCCCCTGGACGTGGAGAGCAGAAGCTCCTCTTTCGTTGCAGGATGCCGGCTTCTCACTGCACTGACTTCTCTTGCTGCGGCTCCCGGGCTCTAGAGCACAGGCCCATAGCTGTGGCGCAGAGGGGTGGCTGCTCCGCGGCATGTGGATCTTCCCCGGATCAGGGGGTTGAGCCCGGGTCTCCTGCGTTGGCAGGCAGATTCTTTATCACCGAGCCACCAAGGCAGCCCTAACCTAGAAGTTTTAACCCGGATTTTCTGTTCAAGTGACTTTTTAATTTAGCATGTCTAAATACTTGCAGAACTGTTATTATAGACTGGCTTGTAACGGTAAGGAACAGCAGAGCGAATACCCTGAAGAGGGTGTTGCGGAGGTGCCCCCGACAACGGCAGAGCAGGGCCTGGACCAGCCTGCTGGCTCCTTGGGATGTGCTGCAGTAGACGGGCTGAGTGAGCCTTAGCAAGGGTCTTCCCCTCCAACCTCTGGTTTGCCTCGAACTGACGAGGAGATCGGTTTCGATGACTGGCCTGCGGATCGTGTTTGGAGACCCTAGTTAGATAAGGGATTGCTCCGTCGTACCAGGCCAGAGCTTATCTCTAGTTAAGCGTCAGGTTTCCATAGAACCCTGTTTTTGAACTGAAAGATTCCACAGCTTTTTTTTTTTTTTCCTTAAGAGAGATTGTAAAATGCTGAGCTAGAATTTCTAAGGTCCCTGCCAACCCTGACATTTAAAATTGATGAAGTCTGAAGAAGCAATATGTGTCTTCCGATGTTAATTTTTGGTCGTTGGACATTGTGGATGTATGGGTAGATGGGAAGAGAAACTCTGACACGGCGGACTCAGAGGTAGGTAGGGACTTAGGGACTGTAGGTGACAGCTGCCACCCTGTGAAGCTCAGCCCTTGTGACACTCCCTGAGACGCGAGCTGTTGCCCTGCAGTAGAGACGGTCATTCAGCTCAGTGCGGGGAGCGCGGGGGACGCTGCGAGGCACACAGCCAGCCAGACATGGCCGCCCGCCCGGTTCTCCAGGGCCAGCAGAGTCACCAGCACGTTTCAGAAAGAGAACGCACCTTTTATTATTTTAACCAGAATTCGAAGTTGTCCACCACATTTAGATGTTTAGAATTTCTGTATTAATCTATGTGTGTGTGTATGCATATATATATATATATATAGATATAAGACAGATGAGCGGCATAGCTAGTATGAAACTTGCACACTTAAAAAACAGACCAGGGAGCATCATGCATACATGTAATATACGCCATTCGAGCACCTCACTGGTGACTGTTGACAGTGATAAGTGCATGTGGTCAAAGCAAAGTTTTTTTGGAGACCTGGGGTGAAAAAAGACACTAAAAGATTTAAGTGTTTATCTCTATTGGAATTGTGGGTAATTGCTATTTCCTTCTTTCTGCTAACCTTCAGATTTCAAGATTTTAAAAATGAGCTTTGTTAAAAAAAATACATTTTTAGGTTTTAAAAGAGCTGTGTCTTTATCATCTAACAAAGGTAGTTTTCGTTTTTGAGCTTTTCATTCTTTTAGTAAATGATGCTCCAAGTTTCTCTTTAATATTTGAATGGTGGAAAATCTTTTTTTTTTTCCCTATCAAGAAACCTCCCAGCGAAGCCAGCTGAAGAAGCTCAGAAACACAGGCAACAGTATGAAGAAATGGTGGTTCAGGCCAAAAAGCGAGGTAATGGAATCCTCACGTGCTGGTTATGTAAGGCAGCACAGGAGTTTGGGTCTTCCTAGGTGTTTTCTCTTTACATTTTGGAGCTTTAGAGCCGGAACTTTGGTGATGCCTTTAATAGTTTGAAATTTATAATTTTTCATCAGAAATGTACATTCCTGCTAACTGTTCATTCCTGGTAACTTTATTCGAGGTAATACTTTGAATTTACATGAGGAAAGAGCCTGTGTAGGATGAAAGTACTAGGGTGGGCAAAGCTTTAGCTCGCAGGAATGGGGAGGCGGCTCTCTGCCCTCCATGGGCTCAGTTCTCCTCACTTAGAAGGAGCTGTGTTGGGACTTGTTAAAGCGCCGCGTGACACCTAAAACCCTATGATTCTTAGATGTTTAAGAAGTGTAAATAATAAAATGACATGATCTGCCCATGCAACAGAATATCGTTCAGCCTTAAAAAGGAGTGAAGTTCTGACACGTGCTACAACATGAGGCTTGAAGACATTGTTCTAAGTGAAATAAACCAGACACAAAGGGATAAATTCTGTACGATCCCACCTATGTGAGGCATCTGTTGGGTTGGCCAAAGTTCCAACAGTAAAACCCAAATGAGCTTCTTTGGCCAACCCAATAGAATAGTCAGATTCACAGACACAGAAATTAGACTGGAGGCTGCCAGAGGCTGGGGAGCGGGAAAGGGGTGGCATGGGAGGTGGGTGTTCTGTGGGGACAGAGTTCCAGTTGGAAGGTGGCCGTGATGGTTGTGTAACGATGTGAATGTACTTCATGCCACTGAACTGCACGCTCAACGGGGATAAAGTGGTACATTTTATGTTTTGTGTATTTTACCCCCCCAAAGGTATATGTAAATGAAAATGTGTGGTATTTCTCAAAATTGCTGTTATATGCTAAGAGTATTCTTAAGCTGTGAGGGGCGAGGTTGCAGGTTCCATTGGAAAGGGGGTTGGGTGAGGGAGCACAAGCTTCTGGCACCTGTTAGCGTCCGGTCTCCTGGCTGGGGTGGTAATCTCATGGATTTGTCTGTTATGTGATAGTTCTGTCCTGTTCTTGTCTGAGTTCTTTTCTGCATACATGTTATACGAATGTGTGTTACAAAAAGCTGACTGAATGGTAAATAACACCGAAGGTTTCTAGACTTCCTAAGCTGTGAGATGAACCAGGTCAGGTCTTAAACACTGCTGTGCTTCAGTGCTGTCTTCCTGGTGTGTTGCAGCCTGACCCAGCTGGGAATCAGTGGATATCAGCTAACAGATGTTTTCTTCTTCTTTTTAATTGTGATGTCTAGAGCTGAAAGAAGCCCAGAGGAGGAAAAAGCAGCTGGAAGAAAGATGCAGACTGGAAGAAAGTATTGGAAATGCGGTCCTCACTTGGAACAACGAGATTTTGCCAAACTGGGAAACAATGTAAGCTCTGATGTCCCAGACACCCTAGATGGCATGTCATTTCTTGGCAGAATTTATGGGAAGCAGCTGTATGAAGTGTAGCTGGCATCGCCGCCTTTGATGCCATTGCCTGATAAGTTTAAGCCCCATGGTCTCCTTCCCCTGCCTTGGTTTAGCCGTGCTCCTCCCACGGGCGCTCTGACAGCCCTCCTCTCCTGCCTCCTCCACCTTGTCTTGTCCTCAGCAGTCTACGGCACAAACCCGTGTCACTTCCACACTTCACACGGCAGCAGCCTCCGGTGACTCCAGTGCAGGCTGCGAATTCCGTGGCTTCGCTGCCGGGCCTCCCGTGGCACAGCCATCCCTCTCTCTGTGGCCTTGCCTTCCGCCTCTCCTTTGCTGGGGCGCGCCTTTCCTGGGGAGGCTCAGGGCCACTGCATGTTCTCGTCCTGCTGTCGCAGTGCTCTTGCCCTGTCTCTCCTTGTCCAGTGAGCACATTGTCCTTTAAAGCTCAGCCTTCCTTGGAGAAGCCTTTCTGCCCCGGCCCTGGCTCCTGGTGCCCGCAGAGGACCCCTGGGTACACTGCACCGTCTGCTCGAGGGTCTGTCCTTTGAGGGAGCTGGGCTGCCGGAGCTGCTCTGATGACAGCCTCCAGGAGTCGGGGCCCACTTGAGTCCTGCAGCTGCTGTCTTCTTTCTGTCTGAAGAGGCGCTGTGCGTCTTCAGGATGGCTAGGGGCCAGCAGACGGCTTCCTGGGGCCCGGTGTGGATGGCTGGGGACCAGCGTGTGGACGCAGTCCCGGGGCCGGTGTGTGGAGGGACAGCAGTCCCAGGCCACGCACAGAGGTGGTGGCTCCTTCTGGGCCTCCCCCCGTCACCTGGAGCTGTGGAGAGGCTTGGATGCTAGTTCCCTTTTCCTTTCCTTCAGCCTGAACCGTGGGTCAGGAAGTTGGAGGCTTGCTCGGGCACTTACCTGGCTGTCCCTCACTGTCGTCACTGGGAGTAGGGTTGGGGGGAGAACACTCTGGGCTTTCCACTGGGAAGACTCGATGCACCCAGAGCCTGTTTTTCTTGGCAGTGTCTTTAATAGGCTCGACATGGTCAGAAAGCACCTCTTCCCAAATGGGTCCCAGTAACGAGAATTGAGGTCTTCGGAAGCCTGGACTGTCTCCCCATGTGGTGGCAGGGCCCAGCCTGGCCCGTCGCGCTCTGCTTGATGCTTGATGGCATCCAGAGGCGCGTGTGCACACCAGAACCGCCGCTTAGGGACCAGGCTCTGCGGCGGCGGCCTTTCTGACCTCCCCACTTAATCCTCTCTGGCCCTCTGTGTGGGACGAGGTTTCATCATCTTGGCCTTAGGGAGGAGGGTGCCAAATGAGAGAGGAGGAGGGGTTTGTTCCGGGGGCCCGGGTGAGGGTAGGGCTGTGCCTTCTGCACCCTCAGCCCGAGCTCCTCCACCCTCAGCCCCTGCTCCTCCACCCCTCACCCTGAGCTCCTCTCCACCCTCACCCCGTGCTCCTACACCCAACAGTCCGTGCTCTTTGTACCCTTAGCCCATGCTCCTCCACCCCTCACCCCGTGCTCCTCTCCAACCTCA
>SJXQ01011408.1:118900-148719 GCA_006408695.1 Aepyceros melampus
TCTCCCGGAGCAGGCCAGGTCATCTCTTGTTGCTGTGCTTTCCGCTCAGAAAGCCCTTCCCACTCCTCGTCTGCTCAGAATGTTATTGTCAGCCAGACTCCAGCTTCAGAACAGCGCTGTGGGCTCCTCCAGTTGCTGGTGCCCGTCTCTGCATGAGCAGTGCCTACAGTGTATGTGGCACAGTCACTGCCCAGTGGAAGGCAGTCGTTGGTCTCCTGGTCTGTATGGATCGCTGAACTGTGAGCCCCCTGAAGCCAGGGCTGTGACATACACTTCTGTGGCTTGGGGTTAAGATGTGGGCAGACAAGTGTTTCTTCACTGAGAACAAACTCATGAACTCATGCTTCCGTTTTCATCCAGGTGGTGCTCTAGAAAAGTTCGAGATTTGTGGTGGCAGGGAATCCCTCCCAGCGTGAGAGGCAAGGTCTGGAGCTTAGCCATTGGCAACGAGTTAAACATCACCCATGGTGAGTGGCTCACGTGGTCCTCGGCCCAGGGAGCCCACCCTCGGTCCCGGGGCGTCTCTTACCCCGTGTGCCTGCTCAGGAAGAAAGGCAGCCGTTGCCACGAAGCTGTGTCTTTCAAGAGGCCAGCGTGCCCTCTGGAAGGCGGTGCATTAGGGTGCCTCAGTCATCTGGTGGCTCAGAGCCGACGCCTGCCTCTCTCCTGAGCCGGTCATCCTCCCTGACGCACGAGGGGGACCATTGGTGGGCTGAGTCATGCCGGAATCTCTCCTCAAGCTGTGTGGAAAGCAAGCCTCAAGGGGGATGGGAAATGACGTGTGTGGAGGGTGTTTCTCTCTGTGGAGGTGCTGTGTTTGTCCAGCCCCGGCGTCTTTTATATAAGCAGCTTAGTGGGGACAGCACGCTGTGCTACCGCCGGGTCCTTGAGGGTTTAGTAGCTTCAGTCCAGAGGGAGGGGAGCGCTGTACCCTCATTTTTTGGAGGTGCCATGCTGCGCAGCTTGTGGGATCTTAATTCCCAGACTAGGGATGGAACCCTGGTCCATAGCAGTGAAAGCCCCGAGTCCTAGCCACCGACCACCAGGGAGTTCCTGGACCCTGCTTTCTTGGGGCTGTTTGCCCCGCCGCACACCCTCGTACAGTTCGGGCAAGCTTTTCTTCCACGAGGGTGTCCCCTGCTTCACTCCCTCCCTATCCAGCGCTCTACATGCTGTGACCCAGAGTGAAACCCACCCTAGGAGCTCAGGCTCACAATGAAGTGCCTGGTAAATAGGAATCTTTACTTCCCTCTCTTCCTCTCTGTCTGCAGTCTGGAATAAACATATTCTACGTTTAGACCTGCGATGTTCTAGACATTTTTTTTTTTTTTGGTGTTTTTTTTGTCTGGAATTCATTTGTGTTTATTCCCTTACTGGTCCTTAATTCTACTGATGGTTGTTGATAAAAGTAATATCAAATTTCCTGTCTGTCTGCAGTCTACACTGCCCAGGCCAGGAACTCTTTCCTTGTCTTCTCTGTATTAGTGCCCAGCTTGTAGTGTTGGTGGTGGCTGGCTTTTTCTTTTTACCCTCCTGAAAGCCCTTGAGTGTAAAATAGATTGGTTTGTAGCTTCACTGGCTGGGGTTCATACTGTTGTTGTAAGTTTTACTTTGTAAGGTTCCGATCTTACACTGCGATTTCAGCCCTGGCCAGCAGTGTTCTTCCTCTTGAGTAGGAACAGCTGGTTGGGTGGATGGTTACTGGTTCTTTGCTCTGTCATCTCCTCAGAGTTCCATTTTGTTGTTGTTGTTAGTCCATGCCTGCCCAAAACTTAACATCTGTTGGTGAAAAGATGTGTAACATTTACTTGTGGAGATGGTTTCACAAAAGCTTCCCCAGAAGTCAGTGTTTGGAGAATGGACGACAGTTTGTCTCAGTCCCTGTTCTCGAGAATTTCTAAACGTGTCAACAGCTCTAAGCCAACTGGGCGCAATGCAGCACACTCTGTGTGTGTGTATTCTATTTAATTTTCCATTCTCACCACTGGCTGCATTGATTTTGTTTAAATTAAAATCCTCCATAGTCTGTATCATAGTGTATCAGGCTAAATGGCTTAATTAATCAGTTCCATGCCTTGACAGTCTGCGTAAATCTCGATATCGGCCAGTTTTATTTAAATTGTGTCTGTCTTGGGTAACTAGCTGCCTGAAGTCAGTTGCTGACCTCACTTGGTTCTCAGCAGGGTGGGGCCTCATGCTGTCCCTCCTGTCAGCTGTAGCCCTGTACAGCTTCTCTGCATAGTCAGGCTCTCAGGAAGTGTTTGCTGGATGAATGAAGCAGATGGATGAGTGTGAATGCCGCCTTGTTGGGTCCTCCTTAATCTCAAGATTGGCTGTTGTTGAAGCCGCCGTGACTGCACTGATGAACCTGAAGTCCCCTCTTGAGGCCAGGCATCGGATAGGCCCTTTCTCACGTCTTCGTGAACGTTGACTGACTGTCTGAGGGGCAGGGACTGTTGGCCTTGTTTCCCTTCTGAGGAAGTCAGCCACCCTGACAGGTTAGTCAGCTAACCCCAAAGCCCATGCTGCGATTTGGGAGGCCCCAAGGTTTTGCTGTTTCTGAGGCTGTGTGATTGGAAATTTACTGAAAGTCAGCCTGGTAGTACCGTTACCTTCACTCTTGAGGGAGTTAGCCTTGTACTTTGAAGCTCCTCCAGGAAGAAGGTGGGGTTACTGTTTGAACTCCCTCTCTCCCCACAAACGCACGCCAGCTAAAGCGTGGCGGTGTGTGGAAACTGCCCTTTGCCCTGTGTTCCCCAGGGCTGCCTGTGTCTGCGCTGTAGTAGTCGGGTGCCTCAGTGGGGAGCGGCTCCCAGTGGCCAGTGGCCACGTGCTGGTTTTCCTCCACCTCCCCACCTGCCTCCTGGAAGCAGAGTGGGCAGGGGCGCCCCAGACCCTGTGGCCTCGGGCTCAGCACACCCCCAGGTTTGTCCCATAAGCAGCGGAGGTCAGACGCCCGCTGCCTTCTAGGTTAATATGACGTTAATGTGATGTTACGTTTCACGGTTGTTCTGCCCTTCCAGACGAGTGTTGATTGTAAGTCAGGTCCTTCCTTCACAAGGTTAGAAGAAGGCTGGTAATCAGAATTTAGCTTGTTACAACACAGTAGTGTTACTAGAATTTGACTTATGTTTTCAAAAATAGCATTCACTGTCTGGGAGGCAGTTGTGCTCTGCTTTGTATTCCAGAAGTACTGAAGGAGAGAATGAAGTGGTGGGAATCCTCTGGGTAGCAGCCGTTAAGTCTCGGTGATTGTTCCTGACCCGGGGCAGCCAGTGGCTGGGCAGCATTGGAGCCAGAGCAGCCGCGAGGCGCGGGGGCTGGATGGGGACAGCAGAGGCTCGGAGGTGTCTCTGGGTCAGTCTTTGAGGAAGGGTGGGGCATGGAGGTCTGCGTATGGCAGTGAGATTTGTGAGCTCGAGTTATTTCACCGTTGCCAGACTACTCAAAGAGAAGAATGGCTGAATAAGTCCCAGGTATGAAGATCTGACGGTTGTCTTGTAAGAGATGTCGCGCTGCTTTGCTGCCACTGAGAATATTTTCGAAACTTCTGCCCATGTTGCTTTCACCCGTCCTGCACTTTCAGGCAACAGGTTCAGGAAGACTGGGCCAGGGCTGGCAGTTCCATCTTGCTTTATTTGAAACCAGATGGATTTTCTGCTTGTTTCCCACTTTGTTCATCAGTCGTGTGCTCACTGAGTGTCCTGGTCTGTGTCAGTCCCAGTGCTGTTATTCTGGATTCAGATATGACCAGAGGCCCTCACAGTCTTACCCCGGAGCTCAGAGTCTAGTGAGGCCGTAGCCCCATCAAACACCAAAACAAAATAGCTTTACGGGTGGGCGGTGTAATAAACACCAGGCATAGTGGCATTTTGTGTATTTCTTTGTATATGGTGATGTCTTTAGAAAACAGAAGCGCCTTCCAGCCAGAAGGGAGGAGTAGCTATAATAAGCGTGGAGTCTGTGGTTGAACTTTAGTTATTTGAACGTGGCGGCACTGTATTCTCTGGTGTGCTGGGGAAGACATGCGTGTGCACGTGATAACTTACCGAAGGCTTTTCTTCCAGAGCTCTTCGACATCTGTCTCGCCCGAGCAAAGGAGCGGTGGCGGTCCTTTAGCACGGGAGGCTCCGAAGCGGAGACCGAAGGTGTGTGTGGCGGCAACACCAGTGGGTTCTTTTGGTCGGCTGTACAAGCTGTAAATCTTATGCACATCACTGTTATGTAACAAGGAAAACTTCCTTACCTGAAATAGTGGTTGGTGCAAATCTATGAAAGCTTCATGGGAAAAGGGATTAAAAAAATTTTTTTTGGCTGTGTAGGATGGCACACAGGATCTTAGTTCCCTGACTACGGCTTGAACCTGGGCTTAAGCGCCTGATCCTAACCAGTAGACCACCAGGGAATTCCCAAAAAGGGATTTTTTTTTTTTTTTTAAGATCAAATGAGTTAAAGAAAAAAAAGCTTTTATAAGACAGATGATGCCAGTTCCTGGGAGCTGTCTGTGTCCAGACGTGCTGAGGGCTGGTTGTCATGTATGTCTTCTTTTGTTCGCTGATGGACAGTAGCCTGGCCCCCAGGAGGGCTCAAGTGCCGGTTCATAGAGGAGAACTGGAGAGCCTTCCGAAGGGAGGGGAACACTGCCTGTCCCTAGGTTATGCCTTCAGAGTTTTCCACCACACACAGATGATGGTGGTTGCTTCTGTTGGTTAAGTAGTATCTTTTCTGCTGATCTTTTTTTATGCCATGTGGTATTGGAACTTTAAAAATATAAAGCGAGTTATCCATAGTTATTTGTTACAAATAACACACAGTAATTTTACTCTGCAGTAACTCCCATATATTCTACGTTTATAGTCGCAATGTTCTAGCCGGTTTCAAATGATTTTTCAAATGGTCTCAAATGACTTTTCAAATGGTTTCAAATGATTTTTCTGATGTTATCCGTGTCTGGAATTCATTTGTGTTTATTCCCTTACTTGTCCTTAATTCCAGCTATCAACAGTTGTTGATAAAAGGTAATATCAAATTAGATCCTGATTTCAGACCCTAGAAAATATCTGGTGATGATCTAACCTTAGCCGGTACTGTGAGATTTTTGCTCTTAACGTAAAGAACTCTGCAAACTGTTGATGCTGTAGGTTCAGGTTGTAATTAGGTCACGTGGTCCTGAAGACTGTCCCTTCCTTGTTTGATTCTCCTAAGAGTTTGAAGCCTTGCGGTCACTCCACAGACTTGCCTCTGAGAGGTGTGATGACTCCTGGTCTTTTGACAGATGCTGGTTTTTCAGCAGCAGACAGAGAAGCCAGTCTGGAGCTGATTAAACTGGACATCTCCAGAACATTCCCCAGTCTCTGCATTTTCCAGCAAGTAGGTGGTGGTGGTCTGTTGCTTTAAGTAACATCTGTCTACAAGGCTGAATTGCATGTGTTTGTGATCAGGTTTGAAAAATACTGGGGATTTTTGTTGGGAGGGTGGGTATTTTGCTAATACTTTCAGACTATTTTTAAGAGTCTGAAAGGGTAACTGATGAGGGACAGGGAAGCCTGGCGTCCTGCAATCCATGCGGTTGCAAAGAGTCAGACACGACTGCGTGACTGAAGTGAACTGAACTGAATCCTTTCTGACAGATAGTTAATATGACTTTGAAATTCCCAGTCTGATTCTATCGTGCCCGTGTTTCTAGCATCATGGCTTTGCACACACTAGGTAACCAGTAAAGGATAGTGGAGTAAACGACAGCAGATGAGTCAGGGGCCTGCACCTGCTGTGCCGAAGCATCGTTAACACAGACAGTGACAGGCAGCGGGGGGCAAGGGGGCAGAAAGGACCATCAGGATGAGGGTACGGCAGGAGGCAGAGGCAGACCAACCATGGGCACGAACCTGCTCTGGAGAGCCTGGGCACCCGGCCACCTTGAACTTGAAGGGGCAATACAGTCATTAAGGGTGGATTAAGGGTGTTGTTCCAGTGTGGTGCTCACACCGGCCCACCAGCTTGTTTCAGAGGGCTTTGTGGGTCGAGCGCGTCAGCTGTGGCCGATGGTTCACTTGTCCAGAGCCGTGGCAGTGCCGAGCTGCCGCGTGACGCTTGGCAGCTAGTCCTGCGGTGTGCCGCTGCGTGCCTGGCGGCGGGCCCTGTGCGTGCACTGGCGTGGCTCACGCGTGTCTCGTGTGTTGGTCCTTGTAGGGTGGCCCGTACCACGACATGCTGCACAGCGTTTTGGGCGCATACACTTGTTACCGACCGGATGTGGGTTATGTAAGTGAACCTTTCCGAGATTCTCTGACGTTCTCCTCTAGAAAGAAAGTCACGCTCTCACCGTCTCACCGTAGCTGCAGGTGGCGGGTCACGTGCCCCCGTTTTGGTGAGCTGTGAAGAGGCTCACGGTCAGTGACTCGCCTCAGTTTCCTTGGAGGGAGATTAGCTGCCCTGGCTGCTCTGTGGCATCGGTCTTTTTTATTTTTTTTAAAGCCTGATGTACGAGCCTACTCACTCAGTTGAGTCCGACTCTTGTTGCGACCCCGTGGCCTATAGCCCGCCGGGCTCCTCTAGGTCCGTGAGATTTCCCCAGCAAGAATACTGGAGCAGGTGGCCGTTTCCTTCTCCATTGATCACGTTTTAATAGGGTTTGATTTTCATTTTTTGCATGTGGTTCTTTTTTCCCCAGCATTAAATCAAAAAAGCTTTTTAGTTGTAACTGTTTTGAAAGCTACGCTGCTGAGGTCTCTGCGGCTTAGCGGACGTGTGCCTGCATGGCTTTAGAGCAACCTGTTCCTTAGGTGTGCGTTTCCATGGTGCTCGGACGCTGCACCTTCACGAAGGCAGCGAGCCTGTCAGGTGTAGGAGGAGGGTTTGCGAATGAAGGAGTGCAGACAGGTGGCTGGCGTGCCAGGGCGGTGACTCTGCGTCGGGACGGGCAGGGCCCTCGAGGCCGTGGGTCTGGCCTTTGGGGGTGGCAACGGGTGGGGACAGCATGGGCCCTTCCAGCGCAAGGGCATGTGGGCTCCTCCTCCAGGGAGACGCGGGGGCTGCTCCGACCATGCTGGCTGCCGGTGGTTTGACCACCCTCTCTCCTCCCCTCAGGTTCAGGGCATGTCCTTCATAGCGGCCGTGTTGATCTTGAACTTGGATACTGCAGATGCCTTCATTGCTTTTTCTAATCTTTTGAATAAACCCTGTCAAATGGCGTTTTTCCGAGTGGACCACGGCCTTGTAAGTATCCCCGTATGCGTGTGGGGCCCTGGGTGCCATGTCTGCACAGAGCAAGAGCGGCTGGGCCCTTCTGTTTGGTGGGAAGGTTCCATTTTTCCCTCCCCGGGGTTACTTGCAGCAAGTAGCGCTGTACAGCATGGAGGATTACCAGGGCACCGTGTTGACCCTGAAAAACGGGCGGCTAATAGCCATTCGTATGAATTTCGAAATGCATTCTTCCAGCAAGTGTTTCGAGAATAAACCCTTGGCGTGAGAGGGGAGGGGTGCCCCTCGCACGGACGTCCTCTCTTTGTGTCAGAGCAGGTGCTTGGCCCAGTCCCCCCACGTGGAGGTCCATGGGGGAGGCCGGTGCCCTGCAGCTGTTTCAGTGCCATACCCTGGTCGGTGCGTCATGCTTTCCCACAGACCCCGTAGGAAGCTGAAGAGCCCGTGCCCGTGAGACGTGGGCTGGGGCGGTTCCCTGTCCCTTCAGTGTTTTCTCCCGAGCTGTCTCGTGGGCTGCACGTGAGGAGGCCTGCGGTTGCCCTTGCCTGAGTGTCAGTATCAGACCCCCTCTGGAAAGGCCAGGGGTCAGCACGGAGGCCGCATGTTTCCTCAGATCATCCTTAGATGGCGCATTCCTTTCTGGTTCTTGGAGGAGAATGAGCCGTCAGGGGTCAGCCTTTGCCAGGGGCCAGGGCGCGAGTTTGAGGCTGCACTTTGCACGCACACGATGCGCCCTCGTTAGGCAAGTTATGCGCCTGCTCTGCAGGAGGAGAGGGCACCCCTCCAGTGCTCTTGCCTGGAGAATCCCACGGACAGAGGAACGTGGTGGGTTACAATGGGGTCACAAAGTCGGACACCGCTGAGTGACTAAAACTTTCTCCAACACTCTGGGCTTCAGTTCTTTTATCTACAGGTTGAAGAAATGATGAGGTGTAGTCAGTTTCAGTGATGTTACAGGGAGGCTAGAGACTGTGCCTGTTTAGAAACCGCCTGCTCAGTGCCTGGTTTAGGGTTACCAGTAAAGATATGTGAGCAGTTTACATATGAAGATGATTGTTGGATTCTAGGGGCGTTAAGTATACTGACTTTCCCTGTAGATTGGAAACGTGTGCTGATAACGTATTTATTAGTGTATTTCACGTTTTCTCCCCAGATGTTGACGTACTTTGCTGCATTTGAGGTATTCTTTGAAGAAAATTTGCCGAAATTATTTGCTCATTTCAAGAAAAACAACTTAACTCCAGACATCTACCTAATTGATTGGTAAGATGCATTTTTATGCATTTTGAGAGTGTTTTCGCTTGTCTGTGCCCCATCTTTCATTCCTCACTGCCGGCTTCTTCTGGGGCCCAGCTGGCCCCCCACCTCCTGCTTTACAGTCTCCCTTCTATCCCGAGCCCGAGATGCCCTGTGTTCACAGCCCAGGCTGCCAGTCATCGGCTCGGCTCTGATCCTCTCTTGATGCTGTGTGACCCTCACCACTCCTTCTGAACTCCCTCCAGGGGAGGAAGGTGTCTTGGACCTCTGTGTTTCCAAGATACTATTTATCCGTTCCTCTCCAAGACGTCACTCAGCCCCTGGCCTGTGCAGGCTCTCCGCTGGGATCCAGGGCAGACTCGGCGCTTTATGTCTGGAGCTCCCACCTGGAGGAGCACCTGCCCCTGGACCCGGGGCCGTGCAGCCTGTGGGGGCGTCAGGGTCCATGGGGCGACCCAGAGCTGGAGCCGAGGCCTGCCATGAGCATGCGTGCTCTCGGATCACAAGCCGCGGCCGGCGGGGTGGGATGTGGGAGCCTCCCGCCAAGGGCCAGGGCGGCAGGTGCGAGCTCCAGCGGCTGAGTCAGGGGTCGTGGATGCCAAACTGAGAGGCTCAGGCAGGAGTCCAAGGGCCAGAGGGGAGAGGCTGGCGGCTTCCCCTTGGGGTTAGGATGGCAGCAGGTTCCGCCTAGAAGTGAGTTTCCGGTTCCTTGGGAGGTAGGGGAACCGGAAGGCAGAGACAGTGAAGGGGAAAGACCGGGGCTTGAGCTGAGGCCACAGAAGTGGGTGGAGGGCTGGGAGGGGTCGCGTTGGCCGGATGCTGGGGCCCTGGGGTGTCCTGTGGCCGTGAGGGGTGCTGCCAGTGCCATCAGCCACACCAGGCCGGGTGTGGCAGGACAGTGAGTGGAGCCGGTGTTGGACATGTTGGTTTTAGGGCACCTGTTGGACATTGAAGTGGACGTACAGGATTCCAGAGAACTCCTGCTGGAGCCTAGACCAGGAGGTCTTCATGCAGGGTGGATTAGTTGCCTGAGGGAGGCTGGAAAGTCTGGGGTGTCCCCCACCAGGCACCCAGTGAGGAGGCCAGGGCCTCCTGGGGAACAGGGAGTGGTGTCTCGGGTCCCGGAATCCTGCCTGAGCCCCGGCCACTCCCGTTACGTTGCTGTGGCCCGAGCACAGCCGGGGAGCCTCCGTGAGCCTTTGGCCTCGTCTGTCCACACAGATGACTGGCCTCTGAGGGCTCTGTACGAGGCATCAGCCTTGCGAAGGCCTCCGCCTCACAGAAGGAGACGTCTCTGGGCTGAGAGGCCATTTGGGTTTTTGCACCGACATGTGCGGTGAGCCCACAACTGCTGGGAACACACAGCGGGCTTGCCTTTCCTCTGTGCTCACTTGTTTCAGGAGGCAAAGGCTTACCTCTAGAAGGCAAAGAGCAAGTATCTTCTGAAATGAGGCCCCGCTCTTTAACTAAAGCTGATTTGTCTGCTCCCATGGGAGTGAGCCTGTGGGACGCTTGGCGTTCGTTGCTTCTGTCCTGAACCCCGAGACTGTTCCAATTCTGCTGAATTTGTGCTGGGGACGAGGGTATGGAGGTTGGGGCTGGTGTCACTGTGGGTCAGTCAGACGTGAGGCCACGGAGCCGCCACTGGTTGGGGGCTGGGCTGGCCTGTCTGGGAGTGTTTAGGGCCAGAGTTAAAGGTCACCTCCATTTAACCAACAGATGATTTCTCCACACTGTGAACACTCAACTCTTGGACAGGCTGTCCTGCTGCACACCTGTTAGTGCACCTGTGCTGTGAGATTTGACTGTGAACCCTGACCTCTCAGATTCCCAGGCCTGGAGGGTGTCAATGGAGGATCATATGGGACCAGTCTCTTCAGCTTCGACGTTATCTGCTTAGGCTGCCGAGTTAGATTCTTAGCATTCCAGGCTCACAAGGAGCTTTGGAAAACACTGTCCTGGAATAGTATCTCTCAAGCTTATTTTTGCCCTGACTTGCAAAAATAAATCAGTTGTGTGTTGTGACACAGTGTGTGGCCGTGTGTTTGGAGCAATAAAGATAATGTATATGACAGGAACAATTTTAAGAAACGGTACTTACCAGCCTTTACTGTGTGTAGAGAGCATGCTGAAGTTTTCTGTTTTGTTCAAAAAAAAAAAAAAAAAAACTGCTACTGCTGCACGCTGATGGTGTTAGAGGGCAGCGGCCAGTGACAGCCACGACGGGCGGCGTGAGGGGTGCTGGCCCGCAGGGAGCATCTCTGCTTCGTTCTAGGCTGATGGGGGAGAGGGGCGCAGGCCACGGGGATGCGCGTCTGTTAGCGCTTCTCACGATATCTCATTCATCCGACCCTTGAAACAGGCCCTGGGAGCGAACCGTAAGACGTCTGTTTGACATGTGAGGAAATGGAGGCTCAGCGAGGCAGAGTGACCTGCCCGTTGCCTTGCTGGACGGCAGCGCTGGCGTTCAAGCTCAGCGCCAGCTCCAGAGCCTGCGTGCTTCCCCTCAGAGTGGGTTGAGTCTGAGGGATTTTTTAACCAAGGCAGTGTACCCCGTACAGAGGGCTCCAGTGCTGCCGTCGATGTGCTGATGAGCGTGGGCGGCGAGGGTCGGTTGTATGGGTGGCGAACGTGGAGCAGAGCGCAGGGTGTCTGGGTGCAGGACCGCCCCGAGGACTCCTCCCCTTAGACCTCTGTGACGTGATGTGCTTGGAGCCTGAGGCCCCGTGGACGCTCGCAGTGCCTGGATGCGGCCTCTGCTGGTGCTGGGGCTTGCCTGCTTCCTAGAATCAGGGCCACGGGTGCCCTGTCTGTGTTTGCAGTCCCAGTGCAGGGCCGGGCGCACAGGAGGTCGTCAGTAGGTATTTGAGTTGATCTAAGCCCAGGAAACCGCACAGTGCACATCTGAGCATGTCCGCAGGGACCCGGGCTCTCGGTTCGGTGCTCACGGGCAGGTGGACGCTCAGAGCAGGAACGGGGGACGGAAGCCCAGGGAAAGGACATCCGACCCTTGAAACAGGCCCTGGGAGCGAACCGTAAGACGTCTGTTTGACATGTGAGGAAATGGAGGCTCAGCGAGGCAGAGTGACCTGCCCGTTGCCTTGCTGGACGGCAGCGCTGGCGTTCAAGCTCAGCGCCAGCTCCAGAGCCTGCGTGCTTCCCCTCAGAGTGGGTTGAGTCTGAGGGATTTTTTAACCAAGGCAGTGTACCCCGTACAGAGGGCTCCAGTGCTGCCGTCGATGTGCTGATGAGCGTGGGCGGCGAGGGTCGGTTGTATGGGTGGCGAACGTGGAGCAGAGCGCAGGGTGTCTGGGTGCAGGACCGCCCCGAGGACTCCTCCCCTTAGACCTCTGTGACGTGATGTGCTTGGAGCCTGAGGCCCCGTGGACGCTCGCAGTGCCTGGATGCGGCCTCTGCTGGTGCTGGGGCTTGCCTGCTTCCTAGAATCAGGGCCACGGGTGCCCTGTCTGTGTTTGCAGTCCCAGTGCAGGGCCGGGCGCACAGGAGGTCGTCAGTAGGTATTTGAGTTGATCTAAGCCCAGGAAACCGCACAGTGCACATCTGAGCATGTCCGCAGGGACCCGGGCTCTCGGTTCGGTGCTCACGGGCAGGTGGACGCTCAGAGCAGGAACGGGGGACGGAAGCCCAGGGAAAGGGCGGGCGCTGCTCAGGACCCGCCCTGGAGGCTGGTGTTTCAGAGACACCGCTGCCCTGTGGCATCTTCACAGCGCCTGGAGCAGGCCCTTTTAGCACAGAGGGACCAGCGAGGCCCGTTCCGTGGCAAGCGGTCCAGGTGGCCCTCTGTCCCGTGCTTGGCCTGCTTCTGCTGTGTCCCAGGCCCCGTCTGCTTCCCAGCGGCGGGGCTGCCTCAGGCGCACACGCCTGTGTATGTTTCTGCAGAGGGCGCGGGTCGCTACCCCCGCCCCCTGGCCCCCGGCCCTCTGCACAGCTGTGGGCCTCCGCGGTTTGGCTGCCGAGTATCCTGGGCGAGCCGTGTGGGTGCTCATGGGAGACCTGTCTGCCCACCAGGAGCCGTCTAGGACTTGCTCCTCCTTCCATCGCGGGACACTCTCTCCACCCCCTGGGTTATTGCGTTAGTTTTATAAGACATGGTCTTGCCCAGTCTGAGAGCCCCTCTTCCAGAACCCCCTCTCTCTCCCCTCCCCACAGCAGTTGGGGCTTCCCTTCATGAGAGCACCCCTGTTTCTTACTGCCCCTGCAGTAGACCCAATGCAGTCAGTCTCCTCGGTGACCCCCGTGCCCAGCCCTGTGCTGGGCTCGGAGTCCTAAACTCAGGGATGCATTCGCTCTCAAGGGGCCCCTTCCTCGGGTCTGAGGTGCATGGAGTTCAGCCTGCATCTCGCAGGGTTGCCTGCCTCCCCCCCGTTCGGGGGCTGCCGTCTGCCCAGCGCTGCAGAGTCTTCACGGTGGAGACTCAGATTCACTTGCTGAGGCTGTTCTCCTGGCAGGGATCTTACCCAGTGTGCTTGTCTCTCCTCTCTGCTCACACAGACACAGAGGGGCCAAGCAGGCTCTCGCCCTCCATGCCCAGCTTCCTACAGCGTTTCCAGCGTTCAGACCATCAGATGTTCGTGTTTTGTGGGAAAACTGACATGCAGTCAGTTAACTTGTCAGAATATTTCCCACTGCTGTCAAATATTAGAGTTATTAGGAGGCATGGATAGGTTTTGTAATAGATAATCCTGAATTAATGAAATAATCAAGCAGAACATTCTGTATCCTGATTAATGTTTCTTGAACGTTTGGTGGTACTTGGAGATCTGTCGTCATGCTGAGTCTCTACCTTAAAGGCAGGTTGGGGTGAAATTACTGACGGAAGAGTTTTGTTTCCATGGCATCCAGCATCTTTTTCAGTCATAGCTTCTGCTTTCCGGTTTCAGTCAGTTCAGTTGCTCAGTCATGTCCGACTCTTTGCAACCCCATGGACTGCAGCACCCCAGGCCTCCCTGTCCATCACCAAGTCCCAGAGTTTACTCTCAAAGTAATGTCCATTGAGTCGGTGATGCCATCCAACCATCTCATCCTCTGTCGTTCCCTTCTTCTCCTGCCTTCAATCATTCCCAGCATCAGGGTCTTTTCAAATGAATCAGTTTTTTGCATCAGGTGACCAAAATATTGGAGTTTCAGCTTCAGCATCAGAGCTTCCAATGAATATTCAGGACTGATTTCCTTTAGGATGGACTGGTTGGATCTCCTTGCAGTCCAAGGGACTCTCAAGAGTTTTCTCCAACTTTCTTTATAGTCCAACTTTCACATCCATACATGACTACTGGAAAAACCATAGCTTTGACTAGATGGACCTTTATTGGCAGAGCAATGTCTCTGCTTTTTAATATGCTGTCTAGGCTGGTCATAACTTTTCTTCCAAGGAGCAAGCATCTTTTAATTTCATGGCTGCAATCACCATCTGCAGTGATTTTGGAGCCCAAAAAAATAGTCAGCCACTGTTTCCATTGTTACCCCATCTATTTGCCATGAAGTGAAGGGGCCAGATGCCATGATCTTATTCAGTTCAGTTCAGTCGCTCAGTCGTGTCCGACTCTTTGTGACCCCATGAATTCCAGCACGCCAGGCCTCCCTGTCCATCACCAGCTCCCGGAGTTCACTCAGACTCACGTCCATTGAGTCCATGATGCCATCCAGCCATCTGATCCTCGGTCGTCCCCTTCTCCTCCTGCCCCCAATCCCTCCCAGCATCAGGGTCTTTTCCAATGAGTCAACTCTTTGCATAAGGTGGCCAAAGTACTGGAGCTTCACTTTTAGCATCATTCCTTCCAAAGAAATCCCAGGGTTGATCTCCTTCAGAATGGACTGATTGGATCTCCTTGCAGTCCAAGGGACTCTCAAGAGTCTTCTCCAACACCACAGTTCAAAAGCATCAATTCTTCTGCGCTCAGCCTTCTTCACAGTCCAACTCTCACATCCATACATGACCACAGGAAAAACCATAGCCTTGACTAGACGGACCTTAGTCGGCAAAGTAATGTCTCTGCTTTTGAATATACTATCTAGGTTGGTCATAACTTTTCTTCCAAGGAGTAAGCGCCTTTTAATTTCATGGCTGCAGTCACCATCTGCAGTGATTTTGGAGCCCAAAAAAACAAAGTCTGACACTGTTTCTACTGTTTCCCCATCTATTTCCCATGAAGTGATGGGGCCAGATGCCATGATCTTCGTTTTCTGAATGTTGAGCTTTAAGCCAACTTTTCCACTCTCCTCTTTCACTTTCAACAAGAGGCTTTTTAGCTCCTCCTCACTTTCTGCCATAAGGGTGGTGTCATCTGCATATCTGAGATTATTGATATTTCTCCCAGCAATCTTGATTCCAGCTTGTGTTTCTTCCAGTCCAGCGTTTCTCATGATGTACTCTGCATATAAGTTAAATAAGCAGGGTGACAATATACAGCCTTGACGTACTCCTTTTCCTATTTGGAACCAGTCTGTTGTTCCATGTCCAGTTCTAACTGTTGCTTCCTGACCTGCATACAGATTTCTCAAGAGGCAGGTCAGGTGGTCTGGTATTCCCATCTCTTTCAGAATTTTCCACAGTTTACTGTGATCCACACAGTCAAAGGCTTTGGCATAGTCAGCTTTCTGAGTGCTGAGTTTTAAGCCAAATTTTTCACTCTCCTCTTTTACTTTCATCAAGAGGCTCTTTATTTCTTCTTTGCTTTCTGCCACAAGTCTGGTAGCATCTGTGTATCTGAGGTTATTGATATTTCTCCCGGCAATCTTGATTCCAGCTTGTGCTTCATCCAGCCCAGCACCTAAAAACTCCTCCAGAGCAAAGTTGTCTTGCTGAGCTGCAAGTGTTTGAGTCGCATCTGGCACCCCATGTGGGGGCCTCCTCAGCGTGTGTGTGGAGGGCGGGAGGAGGGTTCGGAGCCTGAGGGTGAGGGACCTTCAGGCAGAAGGACCCACATCGCCTGTGGTCACTGGCCCACCCACCCCCGCCTGGCAGATGACGGAGCCTGGGTGCTGAGTCAGGGTTCACATTACTTACCTGCTGTTTGCAGCCCCTGCTCAGGGCTGGGCCTAAGGTGGAAACACCTTTGGGCTCAAATTGGAGGGTGCTCTGGGGGCTCAGAGGTGGTTCTCTGCTTGCTTCCAGGATTGCGGGGGGAAGAGTTAGGCTTGTTAATCACATTTGAACAGAGACTTCTATAACTACCCTCAATTTTTAAATGAATGTGGTTCTCTGTCGCTTCATGTTGTTTCATTTAATCGCACAGAATCTAAGGAGGCTGAGTAGTTACCTAGCAGTGTCTACGCTCCTTCTCTGAGTTTTGAGGACACTGGGAGCACCGTGGTGGGGTGGGCTGGGGGTCAGGGCCACTTCCTGAGCCAGCCCTGGGGGCGGAGGCTCCTTCGTAGGAGCCGGTCGGGGGAAACGCTCTGGGCACAGCTGGATGTCGGTGGTGTCAGGCTGGAAGGTCCAGGTCTCCAGGGGTGTCGTCTCAGGGAAGACACTGAGGTGAGTTTTCTCCTTTTGTCATTGTTCAGTCACTGACAAGTCGTGTCCAACTCTGTGACCCCACAGACTGCAGCACGGCAGGCTCCCCTGTCCTTTACCATATCCCGAGTTTGCTCAGACTCACATCCATCGAGGCAATGATGCCATCCAACCATTTTGTCCTCTGTCATCCCCTTCTCCTCCTGCCTTCAATCTTTCCCAGCATCAGGGTCTTTTTCAATAAGTCGGCTCCTCGCATCAGGTGGCCAGAGTATTGGAGCTTCAGCATCAGCATCAGTCCTCCCAGTGAATATTCAGGGTTGATCTCCTTTGGAACTGAGTGGTTTGATCCTTTCCTCTTTTCAGTTCAGTTCAGTTCAGTCCCTCAGTCGTGTCCGACTCTTTGCGACCCCATGAATCCCAGCACGCCAGGCCTCCCTGTCCATCACCAACTCCCGGAGTTCACTCAAACTCACGTCCATCGAGTCTGTGATGCCATCCAGCCATCTCATCCTCGGTTGTCCCCTTCTCCTCCTGCCCCCAATCCCTCCCAGCATCAGAGTCTTTTCCAATGAGTCAACTCTTCGCATGAGGTGGCCAAATACTGGAGTTTCAGCTTCACCATCAGTCCTTCCAAAGAAATCCCAGAGCTGATCTCCTTCAGAACGGACTGGTTGGATCTCCCTGCAGTCCAAGGGGCTCTCAAGAGTCTTTTCCAACACCACAGTTCAAAAGCATCAATTCTTTGGTGCTCAGCCTTCTTCACAGTCCAACTCTCACATCCATACATGACCACAGGAAAAACCATAGCCTTGACTAGACGGACCTTAGTCGGCAAAGTAATGTCTCTGCTTTTGAATATACTATCTAGGTTGCTCATAACTTTTCTTCCAAGGAGTAAGCGTCTTTTAATGTCATGGCTGCAGTCACCATCTGCAGTGATTTTGGAGCCCAAAAAGATAAAGTCTGACACTGTTGCCACTGTTTCCCCATCTATTTCCCATGAAGTGATGGGACCGGATGCCATGATCTTCGTTTTTTGAATATTGAGCTTTAAGCCAACTTTTTCACTCTCCTCTTTCACTTTCATCAAAGGCTTTTTAGCTCCTCTTCACTTTCTGCCCGGAGAAGGCAATGGCACCCCACTCCGGTACTCTTGCCTGGAGAATCCCATGGACTGGGGAGCCTGGAAGGCTGCAGTCCATGGGGTCGCTGAGGGTCGGACACGACTGAGTGACTTCACTTTCACTTTTCACTTTCATGCATTGGAGAAGGAAATGGCAACCTACTCCACTATTCTTGCCTGGAGAATCCCAGGGACGGGGAGCCTGGTAGGCTGCCGTCTATGGGGTCGCACAGAGTCGGACACGACTGAAGTGACTTAGCAGTAGCAGTCACTTTCTGCCATAAGGGTGGTGTCATCTGCATATCTGAGGTTATTGATATTTCTCCCGGCAATCTTGATTCCAGCTTGTGCTTCTTCCAGTCCAGTGTTTCTCATGAGGTACTCTGCATAGAAGTTAAATAAGCAGGGTGACAATATACACCCTTGACGTACTCCTTTTCCTATTTGGAACCAGTGTGTTGTTCCATGTCCAGTTCTAACTATTGCTTCCTGACCTGCTACAGATTTCTCAAGAGGCAGGTCAGGTGGTCACTTTAGGCTAAAACCTATATTTCTGCATCCTCCTTTCGTTTGTGATTTCCTCACCTTTGGTTTTTCCAGTAGTCACGTATGGATGTGAGAGTTGGACCACAAAGAAGGCTGAGTGCTGAAGAATTGATGTTTTTGCACTATGGTGCTGGAGAAGACTCTTGAGAGTTCCTTGGACTGCGAGGAGATCCAAACAGTCAATTCTAAAGAAAATCAGTCCTGAATATTCTTTGGAAGAATTGATGGTGAAGCTCTAGTACTTTGGCCACCTGATACAAAGAGCCAACTCATTGGAAAAGACCCTGATGCTGGGAAAGATTGAGGGCAGGAGGAGAAGGGGACAACAGAGGATGAGATGGTTTGATGGCCTCATTGACTCAATGGATATGAGTTTGAGCAAGCTCTAGGAGATGGTGAAGGACAGAGAAGCCTGGCGTGCTGCAGTCCACGGGGTTGCAAAGCTTCGGACTCGACTGAGTGACTGAACACCACCACCGCCTGTAAAATGGAGGTGATGGCAGCTCTTCCTCAGGGGTCACCGTGGCTGACCCAAGTGGAGCGTACAGAGCAGCGCCCAGCCCTGGGAGCGTGTGCTGCCTGTTGACTCTGAGGAGCAGTGCAGGGCGGTGTCAGTTCTCCCACCGTCGATTTCTGAGAAGCAGCTTCTGCCTCCCGGCCTGGGTTCCCCATCTCCCTTCCCTGGCCTGCTCCCTGTTTGCAGGCCAGCGGTTAGGTTAGACATCGCCATTGGAAATGTGAAGCCTTGCCAGGAGAAAGGAAAAACAAAAGCAAAATTGTTCTGTTCCTCTTACATACATTATGGGGGAAATAGAGACACACAATTTGTTGTCTTTTATGTGCCTTTAGCCCCTTATTAGTTTAGCAATATAGAACGACTTTTTTTTTTAATTAGTTGAATTTGTTACCCGAAGCCGTCATTTTGAAAGTGATTTTATTTGGTTGCGGTGCTGGGTCTTGACTGCTGCGCAGGCCTCCTCCAGTTGTGGCGGGTGGGGTTGCTCCCTGGGAGCGGTGTGCGAGCTCCTCGTGGTGGTGGTGGTGGTGCAGACTGCAGGCTCCAGGCCATAGGGGCTTCAGCAGTTGCCACTCCTGGCTCAGCAGGTGCGGTTTCTGGGCTGTTCGCACAGGCTCAGTCATTGTGATGAACCATCAGAACTGTTACTCTATCACTTAGTTACTTCGAGACATGGTCTTCCCATAGGATTGGGGGCAGGAGGAGAAGGGGACGACAGGGGATGAGATGGCTGGATGGCATCACCGACTCGATGGACGTGAGTCTGAGTGAACTCCGGGAGTTGGTGATGGACAGGGAGGCCTGGCGTGCTGCAGTTCATGGGGTCGCAAAGAGTCGGACACGACTGAGCGACTGAACTGAACTGATAGCACTGATCGAACCTATGTCTCCTGCATTGGCCACCGAGCCCCCGGGCGGCCCTGAGGCTGTCCTTTTCTGATGCTGCCGTCGCACTGGGGAGCACAGCACTCCTGTCCCGCGCATGAGAAGTCCTGGGGTTCCCGCTTCCTGTGCAGGAAGCACACCGCAGTCCTGGGAGGGCCGGGGAGCCTTCCCTGTCCGTCCTGCCTTCCTTACGCTCATCCTGCTTGGAGAAGGATGATGCTCAGTACTCCCTGTGGGGAGCAGGTGGGAAGCCTCGAGGTGAAGGTGTGGGGAGGTGCTTGCATACAGCAGCCCCCTCGTCCATGTGCTCTGACGGCGGGTCCTGGGCTGCCGGCCCCGCTGGGCTCACCTCGACCCCCCGGGAGCCAAGTGGCTGTCCACCCGCACCTGATAAGCTCTTCTGAGAGTAAATGAGAGAGCGCTGTTTCCAAGTCCTGTTGACTCACTGGTTTTGACTCTGAGTGCCGCTGAACATACAGGGAAGCGTTTGACAGCTGCTGCTGATGAATGGTTTTCCAGTGAAAGTGGAGGTGGGAGGGGAGGCAGGGAGCCTGGGGACCCGTCTGAGCGCTGAGCTCTAGGGGAGGATGAGAGGGAACACCATCTGCAAGGCAGGAGGCCGGCAGGCAGGGACCCTGGACTCTCGGGTGGGGCATAGGTGGTTCCGGGCAGGAGCCCAGGGGCAGGGAGCTGGCTGCTGGAGGGCCTCCTAGGCCTCGGGGCTCAGAGTAGGGAGGGCGGCTGGGGTTCCATCCCCGTTTGATGGCTGTCGTGAGGCGCCTTGTGAGCAGCTGACGGGAGAGGCCCAGCCCAGCCCAGGGCAGGAAGCAGGCTTCCTGGGAGGGCCAGCTAAGGCCGAGCTGTGGTGAGGAGATATGTTGTCGGGGGAAAACTTTTACATGCTTTTCTTTAAAAGGCACATTTTATTTAAGATACAGTAAGAGTCAAGGCCTTAATGATTCCATTTCAGTACCTGAAAATAGTAAATGATACTGTGTATGACACAATTTATAGCTTTCCACATGAACGACAAGCTTGGTGATCAGGTCTCTGTCTTGCTTTGACTTTGCAGCAGCATTTGACATTCTTCACTCTGTGATTTCAGAATATTTCCTTTATCTGGCACCATCTATACACAAAACTGTCGCCAGCCCCAGAGCCCTCCTCTGAACCTGAACTTGATTCACGTGTCCACCTGGATGTCCGGTGACTTGAGCTCAGGTCCGAGCCGAGGTCCCGCAGCTCCACCCGTGGAGTTGCCCCTCAGACCCACCCGTCGCGTTTCCCGTGAGGCGCGTCCGCGCTCACTCTGCTTCGGGCTGCCCCCTCTGTGCCGACCTGCCTGGTGGGTTCAGTGGCCGCCCCGGCGAGGCCTGCGTTCCCCTGCAAGAGCTCAGCACAGGGCACGAGCCCCTCCCCTGCTCAGCCCCTTCACTAGTTTTCCATCTCATGCAGCAGGAAACCCGCAGGCCTCGCGGTAGCCTGTAGGGTCCCGTGCGCTGGGCCCCGGTCCCCGCAGGCCCCTCACAGGTTCTCCCTTTGGCTGTTAGGCTTCAAGCACAGTGGCCTCCTGGCCCGTCAGCAGACGCGCTGGGTTGCCTGTACCTCCAAGCTGAAGCTCACTGTGTGCTCTGTCTGGGGCTTCCTCCTTGGGGCTTTGTGGAAGTGTTGCTTCTCAGCCACGCGTTCTCCCTGCCCATCCTGTTCACACACCCAGGCTGGCGGTCCCTGCCTCCCACCCTGCTTTTTATTTGAATCCACATCTGACGTTCTGTGCGCTTCATTCAGATTTTTTCTACCCACGAGGGCAGAGAAAGCTGTCTGTTCTGCTGGATTCTGCGTATTCTCACCACAAAGAACAGTGGCTGGCATAGAGCAGGCTTTAAAAGCCGTTTATGATGTGCGGCTTAGAATCAGCAGGGCTCAGATCTCAAGAGCTGCTCGTGGAGTGATGGGGGATGATCGGCAGCATCGAGCAGGAGGGCATCACAAGCCTTCAGCGTGGCGCTGCTTTGCAGGGGTGGCGGGGAGGACCGGGCTTGGCTGTACTTATTTTAAGTATAAGTTCATCCTGAGTTCAGTGAGTTTTTGCACTTTGAACAGTTTCTGCACCACAAATGCTACCTGCGGATAATCTGTATTTGCCAGCTCAGCAAGGCAGGTGGTTGCTGGCAGCTTGACTGGTGAATTCTTGTGAACTTTTAAAAAAATGTAAATTGAGCGAGCTCCCCGGTGGGCCAGTGGTCAAGGTCAGTTCTTCTCATCAGGTAACCAAAGTATTGGAGCCTCAGCCTCAATCCTTCCAATGAATATTCAGGTTTGATTTCCTTTAGGATTGGCCGGTTGGATCTCCTTGGAGTCCATGGGACTCTGAAGAGTCTTCTCCAGCACCACAGTTCAAAAGCATCAATTCTTTGCCACTCAAGCCGCCTTTGTGGTCCAGCTCTCACGTCCATACATGACTACTGGAAAAACCATAGCTTTGACTAGACAGAGATTTGTCGGCAAAGTAATGAGCATTATGGGGTCTTCGTTAGCTTACTGGGTTGAATGCCCTGCTTCACTGCATGCCCGCCCCCCAGGTCCTGGAGGAAAGGCTGTTTCTGGGACAGTGCACCCTTCCAGGGCCGAGGGTGGATTCATACCCTGGAGGTCTCGGCAGGCAGAGAGCCTTGCAGCTTGCCAGCGTGGTGTAGACCCCGCTGCAGGGGAGAGTCCTGCTGTAAAGGCTGGGTGACAGGACCTCTTCACCAAGGCGGCCTGCAGCCTGAGCGCAGCACTGAGTTCAGGTGCCTTCACGGCCCTTGCGTGTCTCTTGAGGCGGCATGGGCACTCAGGGGATACTGCAGCCTGTGGAAAAGTGGTTTCCCAGGAGCAGTGAGGACTGTCTGGTGGGAAGGCAGCGAGACCCGCCCTGACGCCTGTGACATCCTGGAGTGGCCTGGGAGCTTGTGGACACATGTGTCACAGAGATGCCAGAGGCTGGGTCCGATGTAGGGCAGGGGTGGGGGCTCCCTGCCTGGGGGCGGACGGTGCGTCCTCAGAGCCCTGGGGTTGAGGGAGCCCAGGCGGGTGGGCGCACCTCTCTGGGTATGGGGTCAGGAGACGCCCCGGATTTGGCCCCGGGGCGGCGGGAAGACTGAGCCCCACATGGTTGGCCTGGACCCGCCTTCCTGCTGACGTGCCCTGGTCACCCGAGACTGTGTGTCTGGTGGTTGGAATTGTGATTGTCAACAGTTTTTTAAGGGAAGACATATCTGTGTCTCACTGTTTTCACCTGATGGTTTTAAATATGAGATCGGTTTACTGGGATCCAGTGTCAGATTTACTCGGAAAACCGTATCCTGTTCCTTCTGTGGCCATGCCGGCAGACGCCAGGTGTGTGCGCGTCTATTCAGTTACGCATTTCTGTTTGCTGTATTTATTTCTCATCAAACGAAGCTCTGCCTGCCTTAGTGACTTAATGTCTAGCACCTGCCTCAGAATAAGAATAAGCACGTAGTAGGTTCGTGATAAACCTGTGTTACATGCAGAAGTACGGTGTCTAATTTGGAAGCTGTATGTTGTTTGAGATTCTCTGTGGAAGCTGATTGTGCTGTTTTAGAAAATGTTTAAATTGACCTTCAGTGTGAATGCGGGCCAGAGCTCTTCCACCACCACCCCTCCCCCCCGAGGAGGTGAAGTGTGAAAGGGCCTAAACTCAGGAGTGCCGGAGAGGATCGGCCCTGAGTCAGGGCTCCGTCGTGGAACCTCCGGGATCTGACGCCCCCTCTCTCCCTCAGGATCTTCACTCTCTACAGCAAGTCCCTGCCCCTCGACCTGGCCTGCCGGGTCTGGGACGTGTTCTGCCGTGACGGGGAGGAGTTCCTGTTCCGCACGGCCCTGGGCCTCCTCAGGCTGTTCCAGGACGTCCTGACCAGGATGGACTTCATTCACGTGGCGCAGTTCCTCACGCGGTTGCCGGAGGACCTGCCTGCCGAGGAGTTCTTTGCTTCCATCGCCAGCATTCAGATGCAAAGTCGAAACAAGAAGTGGGCTCAGGTGAGTGGGCTTTTGTTCCCTGTCCCATCTGGTTGAGGAAGCGGGTTATGTGGAGCGCCGTGTGAGGAACCAGCCCTCTCGAAGGTGCCCTGGGTTTGGGGCCTGGCTCTACCACACAGGGTCTTAGACAGTCATTTCCTCTGAGCGAAGGAGCTGGAGAAGAAAAATCTCCCCACCCCTCCTCCAGGGGCTTCCCAGCTGACTCGGATGGTAAAGAACCTGCCTACAAGGCAGGAGACGAAGGTTTGATCCCTGGGTTGGGAAGATCCCCTAGAGAAGAAAAGGGCAACCTGCTCAGTGTTCTTGCCTGGAGTATTCCCAAGAACAGAGGAACCTGGCGGGTTCAGTCCACGGGGTCGCAAAGGGTCAGACACGACTGGGCGACTGAACAGCGGTAGCAGCACAGGGCCCTCTGCCTGGAAGACAGCACTTTGAAAACCAAGCTTCCCCTGCTTTTTTAAATCCCAGAGACAGAGAGCCAAGGGGGCTGACCTGTCGCCCTCTCACCGACAGAGGCGGCTCAGAGAGGGGCCGTGTGTCCTCAGTGGTGGGAGGGGAGGGGAGGGCTCCCCGGACGTGTTGCTACGGGAGTGCGTCCTCCCGGGCTCCCCGCTTCCCCTCTGGACTTTGCTCCTGGGCCTGTTCCTAGTCTTTGTCGTATGGAAGGGAAATAGAACACCTGGCCTCAGGAGCTGTGAGGCCAGAGCTTGCCTGAGCACCAAGTCCTGGGGAGCCTGGTCCTTGCCATACAGTGCTTGTTCCTGATTTATGTTTTTTTGTTAGTGGAAGATTTAAAGTACATGCAAAATAGAAGAGAGAGGAGCCAACCCGCATGTGCCCGTCAGGCACCCGCCAGCTCTCAGATCCCTGTGTTCAGACACCAACAGTAGCTTTGTCGTTGGCGTAAATCAAGATCTAGATAAGGCCTACACCTGGTGGCTCAGAGGTTAAAGCGTCTGCCTGCAATGCGGGAGACCCAGGTTCGATCCCTGGGTTGGGAAGATCCTCTGGCGAAGGAAATAGCAACCCACTCCAGTACTCTTGCCTGGAAAATTCCATGGACTGAGGAGCCTGGTGGGCTACAGTCCATGGGGTCGCAGAGAGTCGGACACGACTGAGGGACTTCACCACCACCACCGAACAGTCTTTCACGTCTTTTTACAATGTACAGGGTTACCCCTTCTTTCCACTTCTCCCTCCTCTTTTCTTATTGAAGAAACGAGGTCACGTCCAGTAGCACTGTCACAGTCTGGATTTTGCTACTTCTGTCCCTGTGGTGGTGGTCATCCTGGTCCTTCTACTCTCTTTCCTGTAAATTGACAAACCTGGAGGCTCGAGGAAGCTCCCAGTTTTTGTGTTTGGCCAGATTACTTCACAGGTGATTTGACTGTCTCTCTCTGATCTGAGTTAGCGGCCTATTTATTTTCATTTCACAGCTTTAATAATTCACAGCACCATGAACTTCACCCCTTTTAGAGTACACAATCCAATACCTATTCACTTATTACCCAGAGAGGGTCTCCTCTGCCCTGGGCCCTTTGGTCTGCCCCCGAGCTGGTCCTCTCTCACCTGCTGTGATGCGCTCTGGCTGGTGGCCTTCCTTCCTGTCGGGTCTTTGGGGAAAGAGCACAGCTGCTGTGGCGGGCCCTTGGGTAACACCATGAACGCTCCCCTGGTTTTACCAGCCGGGGGGCGGGGCCGCTGCTCTCTGCTTAGTGTGCTGTGCGTTACAGTTCCAAAGTAAAGGCAGTCCGTTTATAAAAAGGAGTGAAGTACTGACTCCTGCGACAGCGTGGGTGCACCTTCAGGACAGAAAGCCAGACTGCAGACCACACAGTGCGTGGCCCCGTTCCCGTGCAGTTTCAGAAAGGGAGCTGTAGAGGCGGGACGTGGCAAGTGGGGCAGGGCTGTGGCAGCTGGAGGGCGGGGGCTACTCATGCCCCAATGAAAATGCCCCGAAATTGGCTGTGCCGAGGGCCACATGTTATCTGTGACTATATTAAAAGCCACCAAATTGAACACATGAAGTGGGTGAATTTTATGTATGGTATGTGAGTTATGTCTCAGTAAGCTGTTAAAAAAAACACAGAAACCTCAGCTCCTGTGTGAGCAAGACCGGCTATATAATTATCAGGGATCTGGTGAGAGGGAAGAAGAGCCTTTCTCTGATTAGGAAATAAATGGGCAACACACGATGAAGGTGTGGGGCCTCGTGTTCAGAATTAGTGTCAAGGGTTTGAGGATGGCGACTGCAGAGTGCTGGGCAGCGCGGGGCCTCTGAGTGGGGTCCCCGCTGGACTGCGCAGGTGCGTGCCCGCCTGCGCGTGAGCGTGCTCTGGAGTCTCCTGGGGCTCTGCAGTGGCTGCGGAGAGCCAGAGCCCTTCCTGACGCCCGTGCCCGTCACTCAGAGCCAGCGCTGCCTTGGCTTTACATCGCGCGCAGCTGCGGTCTGCTGACCTCCCTTTGTGTTTCCCTGGCCCTCCCCGCCCCCGTCCACACGCCCGCAGAGACGCGCACAGACAGACGGCCGAGTCCAATCTGGCGTTCCGCTTCTTGCATCTGAGGTGAAAATTACCGGTTAAGACCAGGTTGAAGGTTATTAGAGAGTAGGACGCCCTCTAACAGTGGGGCGGTAATAGGAGTTAGCCTGACGGTGGGCTTCATCGGTGAGTTTGTTTAGTTTCAGTCCCACGAGAACTGTGATTTGTGTCCGTTTCTCTTAAATACGGTGCTTAAGGGCAAGATCCTGCGGCGCTTTAGCAAACAGCTCCGTGGTTGTGTTTGGCTGGCTGTTTCGCTCCGAGGAGAAGGGGGCTTCCAGCTGTCAGTAGCTCTTCTGTGCCATGCATTTGAAACTCTGATGCAGGGTTTCTGCTTTACCCCCTGTAATTTGTACTTTGCCTAAAGTGGTTCAGTGCTGGGCCCAAGGAGTTTCAGGAGAACTGGTGCTCTGGAGATCCCCTTGGTTCCGAAGTAAGACCCATGTAAGTGTGGATCCGTGTGAGCAGTGTGGCTTTTAGCGGGTCACTCGAGTGAGTGTCTGCCGCTCCCAGCCTTCCACGTTGTGTGGGTTACTCGTCTGCTCTGTGGGAGGTGCCTGGCGGTGCTCTGCATGGCTGCAGCACATGGGCCCGTCCTGTCCCTGCTGTTGTAAAGCAATCACAGTGGAATGTCATGCTTTTAAAAATAAAGGTGTTAACTTAAAGCTCAGAGCAGCGAGGAGGAGGGAGCTAAATTGCCCTGGGGACGTGCAGGGAGGCCTGGCCGGGAGCTGGTGTCTCCTGGGCCTTAGAAGGATTGATCATTCCCTGGTGAGGGGAGAGGGACGGGGAAGAGGGGCAGCAGCATGGGAAGGCTCGAGGGCACGTGAGCCTTCTGGAGTGGGGGGCCTGGCTCCGCTGGTGGGGAGCGCGGGCGGCTGCAGCCAGACTGGAAGGGGCAGAGCCCAGTAGCTGGCCTTGACATCGGTGGCTGGTGCCTGGAGGGAAGTCCCTGGGCTAACGTCCTAGCCCAGAGAGGGTGTGACCTGGATTCCACGGTAGAAAGATGAGTCTGCAGGAATGCAGAAGGTGGACGGGAGGAGTGGCCGCCGGGGAGGCCGTGAGGACCTGTGTCCATGTGTTGCTAGTCGCCCACTGGTATCTCCCTGTGATTCCCAGGTGCTGACCGCCTTGCAGAAGGACAGCAGGGAAATGGAGAAAGGAAGCCGTCTCTGCGGCACTGACGAGGCAGTGGACTCGTGATCAGCTGGGAAGCAGGCTCCATGTGGCACCTGTGTGGCTTCGGGCGGATGCCCTGGCAGCTCCGGAGGACAGGGCTGTTTCCATGTTTGATCCCTAATGCTGGAGTTGGCCTTAAACACAACAAACAAAAAAACACTTTTAAAGAATTAAACCGAGGCTAAGCCTTAAGAAGCTCAGTGGAATGACGACCATGGCCACCCACTGCAAATTCTGCATGGTTTAAAAATAGGGCAGTGGCTAATCCCTCCTCTCATTTCAGCAAAAGTTAATTAAATTGTAATGCTTTTATGTCAATTACCGGAAAGTACATTACAGTTTTTCGTTAGCCAGGGTGCATGAGAAATGTTATTTGGGAGATCTCAGAGATGGCATTGGCTCGTAGCGACATATTTTAGTCCAAAAGGGCCTGCTGATTTTAGTTGCCAATGTAATCCTTCCAGAGCCGCAGGTCATGTTTTTAAAGCCTGCCTACCAAAGACAGCAGGACGGGAAGACGGGCTCTTGGAGGACAGCCGCTGGCGCATGGGCTCCCCGGAACACATGCAGTCTGACCTTCAGGCTGACCTTTTACCACGTTGCCTTGACAAAATCCAGCACCGGGGCTGACAGCGCACGCTCAGGTTCCGGGGGGGTGCCCCGCTGTCCCAGAGACCGCACCCCCGTTTGTCCAGCAGTGGTGGCTCACCCAGACCCTGCGGCAGTAGAGACGGGTGTTAGAGCAGAGCTGGCCTCTCTGAGCTGGGCAGGGGGAGGCAAGACACCCCACCCCTGGCCGCCGCCGGCTCTCGGAGGCCGGGCCAGCCTATGTGGGGCAGGCGCTCCTCCTGTCCCTGCAGGGCAGGTTCCGTCCCTGGGGCGGTGACCCCGCCTCACACGATCCACTCACAGGATGGCTGTGGGGACCGGGGCGTGAGCAGCACGGAATTGTCAGGAATTCTCAGCGTCCCTCCCACTTCATTCGCCACCTTTTTGTCCCAGCTTTTCCTGACTCATTTGGCGAACTTTGTGTTAAGAGCTTTGGTTATCCGAATTCAGAGACGTGAAGACCGTCGGCATGAAGTCCAAAGGACGGGCCCGGCCGCATGGACACGGCTCCCACGCATGCACGCACGGCCTCTGGGGCGCTCGGGAGGCCAGGCCGACGGGCACTTGCCGCCCAGCCGCCCTTCTCAGCCATACGTCTGCCCTCGGGGTGGAACCTAACCACGGCGTCACTTTCATAGGTTTTTCCCCATCTGCCGTGCCCGCCGATGACACTTTAAGGCACAAAGCAAGCTGCCGAGCCGCTGGCCGTCCTCACGCCCTCCACCCTGGCTCTGTCCCACGTGTCCTTTCCCACCTCCTGTTCCTGGCTGAACTCCCCGGGGAGCTTGCAGAGCATCTGCCACCACTTCCTGCCTCGGCCTTGAAGTGCCGACTTGCCTGACCCCTTGGAGGAGGTCTTCCATCTCCACTGAGCCCCGGGGCAGCCGTTCCCGGACTCCACGAGAGGCTGAGCGTAACCGGGCCGAAAACTGGCTGCTGACCCCGTCATGCCCTTCCTCGCGGAGGTACCTGGTCTCTTCCCGTGACGCGGGCTTTCTGTTTCGTGAAAGATGTATATATTTTCTTACTGTACATAAAGACGTTCCCAAAGTGGTGACCGAAAGCGATGCAGCCGGGTCCGCGGGCAGTTTCTGAGAATGCGTTTGTGCGCCTCCACGTGCTGTCAGCGCCCCCAGCCCTCGACGTGGCTGTCAGATGGTTCGACGTAAGTCTCTTCAGATAGCACTGTATATGCATTGAGTTTTTAAGCAGGATTCCAGGCCATTCTGCAACACTTCCAGATCTGTAGTTCAGAGGAAGTTTTCATGACCTGTTCAGGGACCACACGAGCTCTCTGCTGGCTGGATGTGTCCACCTCGGAGTCTGGGAAGTTCGAGGTCCCAGTCTAGGGTCGCTCAGCCACTTGCCACAGAGGGCAGAGGGCTGCTGGACCGCACAGGGCTGCTCTTCTCTGCTCGCCATTTGGTTTCAGAAAACCGGAAACAGAATTGGAAGCGCAACCCCCTTGGGAAGTCGGCCCTCTCCACTTCCGGTGCCACTGATTTTCAGAAAGTGAGATGTCAGGGTTGGGGCCTCTGCGGCTGGCACCTCAGAGCTGGTTGCCGTGTCCCCACCAGTCACTGAAATCCCAACTGGAACAGCGTTCACTTTAAAGGGTACTTTTTAACTGCTCCGTTTTTGACTATTTTAAATAGTTTGCTGATAGAAAACTCCTGATAACACTTGCTACAAATCATGTTTTAATTGCTTGTACAGTTAACCTTTAATTTTATTTAGTAAAGTGTATCAAACTAGGGCTTTTTGAATTGTAAATATGTGGTTTTATTAAATAAAAAGTCATGTAAAATTGTTGCTTACGTTCACTGCTGTTTGGTTTCAAGCTAGAGTTCTCACCCCGAAGTATGGTAAAATTTGAGCATCGTGCTATTTGAATATTTTCAAATGCACTTAGTTACTAGTCTCAGGTAAATAAAAGAGGTGGTTCGGTTGCGGTGATTTGGTCAGGGGATCGGAGAGTCAGCGCTGTCCCCCTTCCAGGCCGAGGGGAGCCCCAGGCCTGCTGCCCCTCGAGCCTGACCACCTGCAGCTTAGCCCCTGGCCCCAGGCCCACGCACCTGCCCCGCTCACCTGCTCACGCCCCCACCACCCGCGCCTGCCCCCTATCCCAGCAGGGCGTCAGGCTCTCCGGGCCAGCCACCCGGCTCTTCCGCTGACCCCGAACCTGCCGGGTGTCCGCGGGTACCAGTGGGCTCTCCCCGTCTTGCGGGCGGAGACCAGCGGTGCTGCCCCGCCACGGTGGCGGTGAGTGAGAAGCGGTCTTCCGGGTCCCAGAGCCGGCAGGGCGATGGACTCAGGTTGCTGGTGTGCGTGCTGGTCCTTCCGGTCTCAGGTGCCCGGCTTCTGGGCCCTTTGGTTCCATGTCTCTGAGCCCTGCACGGCTCAGAAACAGTGCCTTCCCTGTGCACTGGAGACCTGCCCCAGGCA
>SJXQ01011408.1:160307-181512 GCA_006408695.1 Aepyceros melampus
GTGTCCAGGGCCTCTGACACAGCGGGTTCCCCAGGTGAGGTCTGGGCTCGGCGGGTCAGTGTCCAGGGCCTCTGACACAGCGGGTTCCCCAGGTGAGGTCTGGACTCGGCGGGTCAGCGTGTCCAGGGCCTCTGACACAGCGGGTTCTCAGCTTGGCTTTCCTCCTCAGCACAGCGGAGCCCTTCTGAGTGTTGGTGGGAAATGGATAGGTCCATCCTGTGAGCCTCCTGAGAGTGGGGGTCTTGATTGCCATCAAGGAGGGGCAGGGAAGAGCTTGGGTGGAGAAACCAGCTAGAGTTCAGAGGGTTATGCAGAGCAGGGCTTTTATTTTTGGGGGGGCGGGTTCTGTGGGACCCTAGTTCCCTGGCTTGGGGTTGAACCTGTGGCCCTGCAGTGGGAGCATGGAGTCCACCGGAGTACCAGGGAAAGGAAGTCCCTGAGCAATGGGTCTTAAACTTTCAGAGTGAGTGAGGAAACACTGGGAGGCTCCTTAGGCACAAATCCTGTCATTCTCCCCTGCCACCCCACCCTTCTGAAGTCAGGTCGGGGATGGCGTGAGAGTCTGCAGTTCCAACAGGGTCACACAGGCTGCTGCTGCTGTGCCAGGGACCCTACTTTAAGAAGCACCGTCCTGGAGAAGGAAATGGCAATCCACTCCAGTATTCTTGCCTGGAGAATCCCATGGACGGAGAAGCCTAGTACGTTACAGTCCATGGGGTCGCAAAGAGTCGGACACGACTGAGCGACTTCACCTTCACCTTCACCTTCAATCTTGATTCCAGCTTGTGATTCAGCCAGCCTGGCATTTTGCATGATGTACTCTGCATAGAAGTTAAGTAAGCAGGGTGACAATATATGGCCTTGTTGTACTCCTTTCCCAATTTGGAACCAATCAGTTGTTCCATGTTCTAACTGCTCCTTGCTTCTTGATCTGCATACTGATTTCTCAGGGGACAGGTAAGATAGTTTAATATTCCCACATCTTTAAGAATTCTCCATAGTTTGTTGTGATCCACTGTTGTTATTGAGAATTATGTTAAAATAACTGGAAAAGGAAGAGTAATATTTTTGTGACTATCAAATGTCTAACTTAGAAACAAATGTAAAAATGATTGAGTCATTCAATGACTCATTCAGACAATGAGTAAAGGTACTCAAAGCAAGTAGAAAACTCTTGAAAAGTTTATTTCTATATTAAGAAAAATCTTATTGACTGTTTTCTTTCTTCCAGTTTTATTGAAGTATGATTCACATACAACACTGTATAAGTTTAAGGTGTACAGAATAAACTTATTAATACACATATCATGAAATTATTAGTGAATATCCATTATTTCATATAGATAAAACATTAAATAAACAGAAATTTGTTTTTCTTGTGATTAGAACTCTTAAGATTTACTCTTAACAATGAACTTTTATATAAAACATAAAACAGTATTAATTTTTGCTTTAATTTTCCTTGTCTGAGGAGATAGCCAAAAAATACATATTGCTAAGATCCATGTCAAAGAGTAAAAAAAAAAAAAGAAGCACCGATGTAGCTAGAGTAAGGCATGCGGCTTGTAAAACTTTTACTATTCAAAAGAAAGAATGTGTTTTTATTGTGGTAAAGTATACATTATATATATATAAAGTATATGGCTGCGTGTATCTAGTGTATTAGGATACACAGTGGATACTTCATGTATACATTAGATGCATGTATCCATAAACTTTCTGTTTACATTATATATACTTTATGTATACATTTGACATACAGTGGACTGCAGGAGATCAAACCAGTCCATCCTAAAGGAAATCAGGCTTGAATATTCATTGGAAGGACTGATGCTGAAGCTCCAATACTTTGGCCACCTGATGCGAAGATTTGACTCGTTTGAAAATACCCCAATGCTGGGAAAGATTGAAGGCAGGAGGAGAAGGGGACGACAGAGGAGGAGATGGTTGGGTGGCATCACCTACTCAATGGACATGAATGTGAGCAAGCTCTGGGAGTGGGTGATGGACAGGGAGGCTGCAGTCCATGGGGTCGCAAAGAGGCAGACACGACGAGCGGCTGAACTGACTGACGATGTAACGTTTGCCATTTTAACCATGTGTCACGTCCAGCTCAGTGGCATGAAGCACGGTCGTGCTGCCGGGCAGCCGTCGCCACTGGCCGGATCTCTTGTCGTGAACAGAGTCTTCCTCGTCACACACGAACCCTGTTTCCATCTCCCGCAGCCTCTCTGAGCTGCTGTTCTGCTTGCAGTCGCTGTGGGCTTACCTGTCCTAGGGACCTCACCTCAGTGGGTTCTTATGTCTGTATCCTTGTGGCTGCCTTGTTTCTTAGGGTAATGTCCCCTGGTTGGCCAGTGTTGCAGCAGGTGTCAGAGCCTCCTCCTGTGTGAGGCTGAGTAACAGTCGGTGGTGTGGCCGGGCCGCACTTTGTTTATCCACTCTGTGGATGGGCACTCGCTGTCAGGAACGCCTCTGCGGTGAGCACAGGGGTCCAGGTAGCGCTGAAGTCCCTGTCAGTTCGGGGCAGCACCAGGAGGTGGAATTGCTGGACTGGGAGGCAATCCTGTATGTGTCTGGAGGACCCGCCATGCGGTTTTTGCAGTGGGGCCTGTGGCTTTGTAAAGCTCTCTCACAAGTATAGCCTGGTTTGACCTGAGAAGCTTTAGTCCCCCGAGGGGCACTCACAGGTGTGAGCTGGTGAACTCTGAGTTCAGGGAGGAAGACGGGGACCCTGGAACAGAGGGGAGGCTTATGGAGCTTTCTAGCTTAAAAAAAAAAAGCCCATCAAACGGGAGCGGTGCCCAGGGACTCGGGGCGCCTGGAGCGGCCTGGCAGGACGGGCCGGAGGTCGGCTCTCGGGGCGCCTGGAGCGGCCTGGCAGGACGGGCCGGAGGTCGGCTCTCGGGGCGCCTGGAGCGGCCTGGCAGGACGGGCCGGAGGTCGGCTCTCGGGGCGCCTGGAGCGGCCTGGCAGGACGGGCCGGAGGTCGGCTCTCGGGGCGCCTGGAGCGGCCTGGCAGGACGGGCCGGAGGTCGGCTCTCGGGGCGCCTGGAGCGGCCTGGCAGGACGGGCCGGAGGTCGGCTCTCGGGGCGCCTGGAGCGGCCTGGCAGGACGGGCCGGAGGTCGGCTCTCGGGGCGCCTGGAGCGGCCTGGCAGGACGGGCCGGAGGTCGGCTCTCGGGGCGCCTGGAGCGGCCTGGCAGGACGGGCCGGAGGTCGGCTCTCGGGGCGCCTGGAGCGGCCTGGCAGGACGGGCCGGAGGTCGGCTCTCGGGGCGCCTGGAGCGGCCTGGCAGGACGGGCCGGAGGTCGGCTCTCGGGGCGCCTGGAGCGGCCTGGCAGGACGGGCCGGAGGTCGGCTCTCGGGGCGCCTGGAGCGGCCTGGCAGGACGGGCCGGAGGTCGGCTCTCGGGGCGCCTGGAGCGGCCTGGCAGGACGGGCCGGAGGTCGGCTCTCGGGGCGCCTGGAGCGGCCTGGCAGGACGGGCCGGAGGTCGGCTCTCGGGGCGCCTGGAGCGGCCTGGCAGGACGGGCCGGAGGTCGGCTCTCGGGGCGCCTGGAGCGGCCTGGCAGGACGGGCCGGAGGTCGGCTCTCGGGGCGCCTGGAGCGGCCTGGCAGGACGGGCCGGAGGTCGGCTCTCGGGGCGCCTGGAGCGGCCTGGCAGGACGGGCCGGAGGTCGGCTCTCGGGGCGCCTGGAGCGGCCTGGCAGGACGGGCCGGAGGTCGGCTCTCGGGGCGCCTGGAGCGGCCTGGCAGGACGGGCCGGAGGTCGGCTCTCGGGGCGCCTGGAGCGGCCTGGCAGGACGGGCCGGAGGTCGGCTCTCGGGGCGCCTGGAGCGGCCTGGCAGGACGGGCCGGAGGTCGGCTCTCGGGGCGCCTGGAGCGGCCTGGCAGGACGGGCCGGAGGTCGGCTCTCGGGGCGCCTGGAGCGGCCTGGCAGGACGGGCCGGAGGTCGGCTCTCGGGGCGCCTGGAGCGGCCTGGCAGGACGGGCCGGAGGTCGGCTCTCGGGGCGCCTGGAGCGGCCTGGCAGGACGGGCCGGAGGTCGGCTCTCGGGGCGCCTGGAGCGGCCTGGCAGGACGGGCCGGAGGTCGGCTCTCGGGGCGCCTGGAGCGGCCTGGCAGGACGGGCCGGAACCGGGGTCTCTACTCCAGCTGCCCGTGCGGTAGCCTCACCAGGAGCTGGCCAGCCAGTGGTGGGACTGGCCTCTGTCTTTTCCCTTCGGTGACCTCACGCGCCCAGTTCAGTGTCTCAGAGATGCGTTTTCTTTATTTTTCAAAGACTCCAGGAAGCAGCATACCAAACTCTCCTCACCTTGTTCTAAAAATGGGAGTCTTTTTTTTTTTTTTTTTTTTAAGTTCGCGCACAGGAGAACAAACCTCCAGACTTTGGGCTGCTTCCCAGGGTGTTACCGCAAGCTGCAGTGGGAAAGGGGCCACCTTCAGGCTATAGCTGGGTGCCTTGTTCTGTTTCAGTTGTACTTGAACTTTCCCTTCAAGTCTCTTTCCCCAAAACTCACTTCAGCTGCTCCTTGCTTGCCCAGCGGGCCTGTCTGTCTGTCCATCCACCCACCTGGATGAAGCAAAAAAACTTGGACCTCGAACACGCGAGGGACAGGACCTCCCCTCCACCCACCCTGCCCCCTGGCATCACCGGCCGCTGTAAGGCACAGATGGGATCGTCCCTCCCTGGTGTGACCCGCTGACACGTGGGGACTGGAGACCAGGAGCTGGATGCCAGGCCAGCGGCCGGCATGAACCGTCATCGTCAGGGTGTGTCCGTCACCGCTTCCGGGAACCTGTGTGTCCTCTGTGGACTCTTAGAGTCAGAGCCTGGCTGTGCCCTTCCATCACGGCCCTCAGTCTCAGGAGCTCGTGGAAGGCAGGCTCCTGTGGACTTTCCCGGGCCTTTTCCACTGGTGCCGAGCTGACGTGGCGGTCCCCACGGTGGATTCTCAGCAGTCGCTGGCCGGCATCTCCCCGAGTAGCGGCCTCCCCCTAGGCAGCTGCCAAGGTGGTGATGCGGGGTCCTGGGGACCTGCGGACAGGGCGCCAGCCCCGCTGCTCTGTGGCTTCCTCAACAGCCACGGCCTGGGTCCCTCTGGAGCCGGAAACCCCTAAGGTTAACTGAAGAGGAGCTGGGTCCCCGAGGTGTCCACGCAGGGCCCATGGCCGTCCGGCCCCTTGCCTGCCGGGGCTGGAGAAACCCAGCCTGTGTGTCTGGAGACCACCTGGCTTATCATCCCAGGCTGCCCGCCTCCACGAAGGAGGCCCCAGGAGTGTGGACGTTTGCGGAGCAAGACGGGAGCAATGGGCCCCCGGCCTGTGGACCCCGAGGAAGTGCGCCTGTGCGCTGCCGGGGGGCAGGGCTGCCTCCCGGAACAGAGGTCGTCTCTTTGAAGGGCGCTGTGTTACATATATATTTGACGCAAGGAGATCCAGCCAGTCAGTCCTAAAGGAAATCAATCCTGAATATTAATTGGAAGGACTGATGCTGAAGCTGAAACTCCAATACTTTGGCCACCTGATGCAAAGAACCAACTCATTGGGAAAGACCATGATGCTGGGAAAGATCGAAGGCGGGAGGAGAAGGGGACGACAGAGGATGAGATGGTTGGAGGGCATCACCGACTCAATGGACATGAGTTTGAGCAAACGCTGGGAGGTGGTGAAGGACAGGGAAGCCTGGCCTGCTGCAGTCCATGAGGTTACAAAGAGTCGGAAAGGACTGAGCGACTAAACTGTACTGAATTTTCATGAAAATCTTAGACCTGTTTAAACAGAGAATTGAGGCAGAATTTAACTTTTAAAAAAAAATCCCTTTTAGTTTTACTGAAAAAAGTGAAAAACGAGTACACAGCACCTCCAACCTCCCTTCCCGGTACCCCTCTCAGAACGTGAGCAACTTGCATCTCAGGGCAGGAAGTTCACTGTCGGCACAGAAACGGTAACTCCCGTGCAGACCGCCCCTGAGGGGCTGGTCTGGTTTTTTAATAGTACCTCTTAAACTCCTACATGAAAGAACCATAATTCTTGAGTAATCAAAGAGATTAAGAACCAAACTAATTTAGGCAAGGAATACCAACCCACACATCGGAGGTGGCTAAACTAGGTTCAAACCCAGGTCTGTCCATCTAATGCCCAAGGTCTGTCCACCATAGCATGCCCGAGGCCAGGGGCGGTGGCCGGAAGGAGCAACCCCACGTCCAAGGAGCAGTGGCTGCCCGGGCGCAGGAGGGCCTAGAGGAGCTATCCCACGTTGAAGGTCAGGAAGGGCGGTGGTGAGGCGATACCCCTCGTCCAAGGTAAGGAGCAGCAGAGAAGGCACCGCCCTTCAGGCATGGGGTCCTTCAGGCTTCTGCCTCTTGACCTCGGGCGTGGGGTAGCTCCTCTCGGCTGCACTTAGTGTGCCGGTCGCAGCCGCCCGGGCTTCATCAACTTGGACATGCAATGCACATCTAACATCAGAAAATAGATAATTGTGGATGAATTATCCAGAATCCAGAAGGCGAAAAAAGACATGCATTATACTCTTAGGAGTGAGTTAAAAAGAGAATATTTTAAAATGATCTCATATCAAGGAGTAAATAAAAATAAGTGAAGTCAGATGGTTCAAAAGCAGGAAGACAGAATCGACAGTGCGCAAGACTAACAATTTATTGGCTAATTCTGTAGATTTACTTTTTTCAAGCGTGGGCCCATTCACTAATGGAGCAGATCACCTTCACTAATCTCATGAAGAGCAGCAGCCCACTCTCTGCAGTCCTGCTTGTTCTCTTGCTTTCAGTTTGGTCTTCTTTCCTGCTGGTTTCGTGTATCTCATCAGAGACCAGAAGTGGGAAAACAGAGCTGTCCTCTGACAAAACAGAAGTCTTTGCAGTGGAGAACCAGGAGGACCCACCACTGTCCAGCCATGCCCCTCCAGCATCCCTTCTCTGTGTCCCTCTCTCTATTCATAGAAGCAGCCAGCATCTTTTCCTGCTCAGAGCACCCCAACTTCCACATATCTCCTCCACACCCATCAGACCACTCCACACAAGACAGGCATCACAGCCCATCTTGCTGAAAATAGTCTTCCTTCCTCCTCCAAAGCAGCAGATGGCATCATAAATAATACAGCTTCAACAACTTTTCTTTCCTCCAGATTTTAGCTCAATATAAGGAATCATTTTCCAACCGCCACAACTTCCCAAAGAGGGTGAGTTAACCCCTTCAGGCAATGGTGTGGCTGATCCCCAAGGGATCTCTTGAGAAGATATCCTTGGGAGATTCCAGTCTCAGAGGAGAAATTGCATCCTGCTGCTGCTACTGCTAAGTTGCTTCAGTCGTGTCCAACTCTGTGCGACCCCATAGACAGAAGCCCACCAGGCTCCCCTCATCCCTGGGATTCTCCAGGCAAGAACACTGGAGTGGGTTGCCATTTCCTTCTCCAATGCATGAAAGTGAAAAGTGAATGTGAAGTTGCTCAGTCATGTCCGACTCTTAGCAACCCCATGGGAATTGCATTGGCTGCCCACTAATACCCCTTGCCTACTCTAGAATTCTCTGATTCAACAGGGATCTTGAGGCCTTCAGTGGCAGCAAGGAGGAAATTCAAGGCAGTTCTGTGAGAAGCATATTTGACTCCAGCACAAAGATCATCAAGCTTTTTGTGCAAAGAGCTAGACTTGAGAAGATATCCTTGGGAGATTCCAGTCTCAGAGGAGAAATTGCATCCTGCTGCTGCTACTGCTAAGTTGCTTCAGTCGTGTCCAACTCTGTGCGACCCCATAGACAGAAGCCCACCAGGCTCCCCTCATCCCTGGGATTCTCCAGGCAAGAACACTGGAGTGGGTTGCCATTTCCTTCTCCAATGCATGAAAGTGAAAAGTGAATGTGAAGTTGCTCAGTCATGTCCGACTCTTAGCAACCCCATGGGAATTGCATTGGCTGCCCACTAATACCCCTTGCCTACTCTAGAATTCTCTGATTCAACAGGGATCTTGAGGCCTTCAGTGGCAGCAAGGAGGAAATTCAAGGCAGTTCTGTGAGAAGCATATTTGACTCCAGCACAAAGATCATCAAGCTTTTTGTGCAAAGAGCTAGCTGGCACAGGCTTTAGGCTTTCCATGTCCTATGTTGTTTGTTGAGATGACTCAATTCTGCAATATCAGGAACGTGTCCATAGACAGTCTGTAAACAAATAAGTGTGGTAACGTTCCAACAAGACTTCATTTACAAAATCGGTGGCCATTGAGTCTTAGCTTATTTCAAAATAAAGAGGTAAAAGCAGAAATTGGCAGCAGGCTAGATTTGACCTGTTGTTTATAGTTGCATGTTCATACTCAATCATGTCCAACTCTTTGGGACCCCATGGACTGTAGCCCACCAGGCTCCTCTGTCCACGGGATTTTCTAGGCAAGAATACTGGAGTGGGTTATTTCCTACTCCAGGGTATCTTCCTGACCCTGGAAACAAACCCACATTCCTGAATTGACAAGTGGATTCTTTACCAGTAGCGCCACTTGGGCTATAGTTGGCTAATACTTATTCTAGAGGAAACTTATCCACCTGAACCTCCTCTCCCTTCCTGCTTCATCCAGTCAACCACTGAGCCAAGTCAGCACCATTTCCAGAATCTGTCTCATGACTATCCACAAGAGAGGCAAGGCCAGCCTCTTAGGTAACTGAGCCCACTTCAGCCATAGCAAGCAACTGCAGCAAGACCCCCAAATAGACCTTCCTTTGACAGACAAGCACACATTTCTTAAAATGTCAGCAGGCACTAAAACCTTGGGGTAGAAGTGTTTAGCCTTCCAAACAGGAGAATTCTTGTAGGTTTACAGGAGCTTATTACAAGCCTCCTCACTTGCAGATTCTGAGAAATGAGCAGCAGACCCAAGGAACCATGTGAGACTCAAGATCCAGGACTGTACTCTCCTAAAATGTCAGGTAAGTACCAGATAGCTTCCATATTTGCAAGTGAAAGTTGTTCAGTTGTGTCCAACTCTTTGCGACCCCAAGTCCATGGAATTCTCCAGGCCAGAATACTTGAGTGGGTAGACTTTCCCTTTTCCAGGGGCTCTACCCAACCCAAGGATTGAACCCAGGTCTCCCACATTGCAGGTGGATTTGTTACCAGCTAAGCCACAAGGGAAGCCCAAGAATACTGGAGTGGGTAGTCTATCCCTTCTCCAGGGGATCTTCCCAACCCAGGAATCGAACCGGTCTCTCTTGCATTGCAGGCAGATTCTTTATCAACTGAGCTACCAGGGAAGCTTCCATATTTAGGGCATTGGTTTGCTATGTTGGACAACATGGCTCAAACCAGGCCTTCCCCGGTTTTCTCCTAACCTCTTGCAGACATTTGGGTCTATTTTGAGGAGAAGGAAAGCTCAAAAACCAACTCAAACCAACTTCTGACCAAAAGTTGCTTTCTTGAATTCTTGCAATAGAAGCGAAAGACAGCAAGTAACACTTGGGCCCACAGCTCTGCGTTTAAGAGGACGGCAAAAAAAAAAAAAAAATAGAGGACAGGCTGTATTACTGAAATAATCTTACTGGCAAACTGGTGATGGGGGTGAGAACCTGGGACCCCCGAGTTTTATTGGTCAGGGCTCTGGATCCCTACACTGACTACTATAAGAAGGTAGGAAGAAGAGCAGGGATAACTTGGTCCTGGGGTACCCACCGTTAAGAGGCAACTCTGCTTAGATGCTGATGAGCGTAACAGAAACAGGGGTAATAATAATCCATTACTCACTACTCTTTCTACATTTCATCTCACTTGTCATTCTTAGCCACCCTGCGAGGTTGCCATTCATATTGACTACCTGTACGTCTCATGGGCTGCCTAGAGGAGTTTAAATCCTAGAATTAGCTGAAACTAAGACTACTCTCTTGGGGCTTCCCTGGTGGCTCAGTGGTAAAGAATCCATCTGCCAACTCAGGAGACATGGGTTTGATCCCTGATCTGGGAAGATTCCATGTGCCACAGAATAACTAAGCCCATTGAGCCACTGCTACTGAGCCTGCGCTCTAGAGCCCGGGAGCCACAGCTACTGAGTCCACAGGGCCCTAGAGCCCGCGCTCCATAATGAGAAAAGGCACTGCAGTGAGAAGCCCGTTCACCACCACTAAGGAGTGATCCCCGCTCTCCACAACTAGAGAAAAAGCCTGCGCAGCAATGAAGACCCAGCACAGCCAAAAATAAACAAATCAATATTAAAAGAAAGAAAGAAAGAAAGAAAGAAAAGAAAAGAAAACTACCATCCTGATTACTTTGTGGGCTCCAGGGTGAAAATCTGAACTTATTTTTGAGGCAAGTTGTCCTTTATCTTGGAAACAATCATTTCAGTAGTCCCCTTGAGTTACACAAGTGCAAAGTAAGTGCATTCCTACCCGCTGGTTTGGGGAAAGGGACGTTTTTTAGTAGAGATGGGCTTGGAAAGGGCCTGAGTTTAAAAGAGGCTGATAAGCAAATCGATAGTGAATCCTTTCTCATGGACTGTTTACATATATGAACCTACAGGTGGACCAAAGAGTCTTCTGGGAGAAAGGAATAGGTATTTATCGACCTCTTGTAATTTTTAGAACATGTCTGACACGGGTGGATCTACCTGCGGCCAGATGGTGGGAAGAAAAAGAAGGGCCTCCAAGAGGAAATTCATCAGGAAGGAGGAGTATGGACCAGGCGACTGTGCAAAGGTTGACAGAGCAGCTTGTTCCGGGCAGTGAGTGGATGCTGTTCAATTCATGATACTGCTCTTGGGTGACGGGCTGGGCGTTATGCTTGCTTTTGATATGAAATGAAAGAGCAGACTTCTGATTGGCCACATCCCCAGCCACACGGGCCAATTGGAGAGGAGTATCCTTGACCAAGAGTAGCCCAGGAGAGGGAGCACCCCCCACTGTTCTCTGTGGAACCACAGCAAGAACTGACATTTCTCCTGACTACAGGTTCTGCCCAGCTTCAGTAGGGGCCCAGGACCCCAAGTTTTTCTCACCCGAAGAGCAACGACCAAGGTTCTTAGGCTTCCCAGGAAAGGCTGCTGAAGACAAAGGGTGGGTGTCGAAGAGACTGCACTGCCTGCTAATCTGAACAGGTGAAGGACAGCATGCACAAAGTGGCTGTTGGCCAAGAGACTTATTTTGCATTTGTGTGAGCTGTTGAGGTCTGGGACTTGCAGGCTCTGAGCATGTGAGGCCGCTGAGGCTTAGAGAGGTTTCATAACAGGATCTCAGCCCTTCTGAACCCTCCTTACTGCACATAGAATCCCCCAGGAAGTTCTAAAGCAGCCTGGTTGAATAGATCTTTTGGATCAGCGCCAAGGAAGCATCTATTTTTGAGAAGTTCTGTAGGTAAATCTAATGTACTGGCAGTTGTGAAGTACAGGACTAGCCCAAGACAGATGATAGAAGGACAGAGAGAGAGAGATAAGATAGATAGACTGCTGGGGACCAGCCCCGGTGGATCCAGGGATATTCAAAGCGGGGACAGAGCAGGCGAGATAGGAAAGGATAGGAGAGAACAGGATAGCTCAGGAAAGAATGTATAGTAGGAAATTAATGGAAGAAAAGAGGGCTGAATAACTTGGTTTACGGGGAAAACCAATAAAACCTCAAGACAAGAGGTTTGCACCATCTACGTAGGCCACCGGCGTCCGTTTGAATATCGGAGAGTGCCCCGCCCTGGGCTCTCTCTCTCACAGATCTTAGCAGCCGGGACAGATAAGTAGACGTGGTGAGCCTCCCCGCCCCAGATGGGAATTCAGCCGAAAAAAGGAGAAAGGGGAGAAAAAGAATGACATGGGAAGCCCAGCATCGGTGTAAAGCTCCAAGAGGGAAAAAAAGGGAAAAAAGGGGAAAAAAGGGAAGGGGGGAAAAAGGGGAAATCTAACGTCGGCGTAAGGCTCCAAGAGAGCGTTTATTGTTCAGAATCAACTTATATACCCCAAATTATACATAATAGGATATGCAGAGTTACGCAGAAGTAGCAGTCCCGACCCTCATTGTGACAAGGCTTCCTTATTTGCATATTCTCCTGTTACAAAAGTCTCAGGTGGTTTACACTATCTTCTGGCCAAGAAGCCTATTAACATTTTTATGGCTCTCTCCTGATGAAGTTTTTGTTAACCAGAAAACTTATCTGTGTTAATCTTTCCAAAGTCTGAATGCCACTCTCAGAAAACACTAAATAAGAATACAGCAGTTTGTAATAAAAGGAAGTACAGTGATTTATAGCAAAGGAAAAGTAACTTACTCAAAAGTTCAGTATTGCTAATATCAAAACTACTACATATCCCTTTTTCCATATCCCAATTACATAGATCACATCTTCCCGGGTGCCTGAGAGATAAGAAATAAGGAGGTCTGGCAGCAATCATTGAGTCAACCGTGAAATCTTGTCACCAATATACATTTGAAAAGACTCTAAAACTTTAAGATACTTTGAGGCTTTTGTGCCTTCCACATTTGGGAGGTTGTGAGCAATTCACAAGCTTGCAGAAAATTAGGGGAACCTGTCAGGCAGGCTAGAGCATTATCAAAGGGGGGTTGGGCTGAAATGGGAAAAAGACAAATTCTTATTTTGGGGGGCGCATGTTCAGGAAAAACCAGGGAGAAATCTGATGACTCAAATTGCCCTGCCATCTGAGTTTGCCACGTGACCCTGTCATGGGTGGGATTTCTCACTCTGGCTCCCGACATTAGACAGTAGATAAGATAGACAGATATCCCCATTTTGTGGATGAGGATGCTGAAGGTTAGAAATTCAAGTAAGTACCCCAAGGTCATTCAACGGATAAGCCTCAGAAGTGAGTGAAGTCGCTCTGTCGTGTCCAACTCTTTGTGACCCCATGGACTGTAGCTCACCAGGCTCCTCCATCCGTGGGATTCTCCAGACAAGAAGACTGGAGTGGGTTGCCAGTTTCTTCTCCAAACATGTGTCAGAAACATATGTCAAATCTAAGTCTGTCTGATTGCTGATGCCATATTGCTGACACCATATTGACGCCACTCTATGATGTAGCCTTAAGGATTCTGGAGAATGAGGAAAAAGGAACCAAGACAGACAAAAGAGGACAGAAAGAATCCCTGGGTTTCCCTGGTGGTCCAGAGGTTAAGAATCTGCCTTGCAATGCAGGGTACACCGGTTCAATCCCTGGTATGGGAAGATCCCACATGTCGTGGAGCAACTAAGCCCATGCCCCCAACTCCTGAGCCCACACGCTAGAGCCCTCAGATCTTGCTCAACAAGAAACCACACACCACAACTGGGGAGGAGCCCCTGCTCACCTCAACTAGACTAATGCACGCTCCAGCAATGTGCAGCAATGAAGAGAAAAGCCGTGTGCCGCAGTAAAGACCCAGCACAGCCAAGAAAAAAAAGAAAGAATCCCCCAAAGACTTCAGCTTCTTACCAGTTAAAGACACCCTTGCAGTGAATCAAAAGATTTTGCACAGAGTCACAAAATTTCTTCTGTATGTCAATGAAAAGCCATCTAGGCCAAATCAACATGTTTCAAGAGAGGTTTCTCTCTCCCACTTCTTTCTAGCCAAGAAGCTTGTCAAGCTCGATGCACTTGAGGCATCACTCGAGACAGGCACTGAATGAAAAGGAGAAAATGTGTGTGGCTGGTGTGGCTTGGATGACAAGGGACTCAACTCTGACGGGCTCCCGGCCTTATCCAGCACAGGCAGGAGGAGAGCGCCACCTTGTGGGGGGAGTTGGTGCAAGCCAGGATGGTTCAGGGCTCTGGACCGGAGACGTGAGATCTGGACTGTAGAAGTTGAAGGTCCCGTACGTTGGCCGACTCTTAGGAAAAGACCCTGATGCTGGAAAAGATTGAGGGCAGGAGGACAAGGGGGCGACAGAGGATCAGATGGTTGGATAGCATCACCAATGCAATGGACATGAATTTGAGCAAGCTCCAGGACACGGTGGAAGATACAGGAGCCTGGGGTGCTGCTGTCCGTAGGGTCGCAAAGAGTCAGACACAGCTGAGCAACTGAACAACAACAACAACAGCAAAGAGGGCAGCAGCCCTCTGAGTGTCTGAATACCTAGTAAATAATAACACTTTTAATTAGACCTATCGTTTATTGGGGAGAAAGAAATGGCAACCTACTCCAGCATTCTTGCTTAGAGAATCCCGTGGACAGAGGAGCCTGGTGGGCTGCTCTCCATAGGGTCACACGGAGTCAGACATGACCGAAGCAACTTAGCACGCATGTATGCATTGGAGAAGGAAATGGCAGCCCACTCCAATATTCTTGCCTGGAGAATCCCAGGGATGGGGGAGCCTGGTGGGCTGCCGTCTATGGGGTCACACAGAGTCGGACACGACTTAGCAGCAGCAGCATTGTTTACTGAAGGCTTAGAATGCAACAAGTTCTAAGCGAGCCTTTCCTCAGTACCCCTGTCCATCATGTATAACTTGCACGCTATGAGGCTGACATATTATCCTTGTTATAGCAATGAGGAAAAGGGCCCAGAGTTGTGGATAACTGACCAGCCCAAGTCACAGAGCTAATAAGGGATCCGGGATTCGACCGAGGGGAAATGACAGTGAACTGCATTTCTGCTAGGGGCCTGTTTGACTACAGATCTCTTGACACATGTATGAGAAGGAGAAATGCACACAAGAAAACAGACGCCAGCACAGACCTGTCCTGGAAGCTCTCCCACTGTTTCTCCACATCCTCTTGTTCTATAACTAGGCAGGGAAAAACAGGAGCCAGAAGGGCACGTGCAGTGGTTACTGCTGAGGGTTGAAAAACTGGCTATATGGGGTATGAAAGCCCTGATTTGTGGCTTTAGCCAATTTCTCTGGTATAAATACTCCCTCCATGGCCAATTTCAAGCTATGAACTTGGCACCAACTACTCCATAAATTTCCTGAAAATTTAACATGAGCTTATTTAAACTGGTTCCAGTACATCCATGGAATCAATTTCATTCTAAGAGAATGAGGCTCATTGGCTAGACATCGGGACTTCCCCTGTCCTCCAGTCCAAGATGATCTGGAGTGTTCTAGCATCCTTCAGTGACCTCATTCAGGATTTTTCTCTCCAGGACTAGTGCACCGTTTACTTCAGCTTGGCAGACGTACAATCTGGTTGTATGTTTGGCATGAATCATGGACACTAATGACTTGCACCTCTGGGCTTGGATGCACAGAAGATTCGAATAAGAGACATCCTAAACCAGAAAAACAGATTTTGTGAATCTTGACAAACAGGAGAAAAGTTTCCATTCTAGTTAGGATTGGGTTCAATTAGTGAAAGAACAAATTAGGACTTCCCTAGTGGTCCGTGTGAACTCCGGGAGACGGTGATGGACAGGGAGGCCTGGCGTGCTGCGATTCATGGGGTCGCAAAGAGTCGGACACGACTAAGCGACTGAACTGAACTGAACTGAACTAGTGGTCCAGTGGTTAACACTCCATGCTTCCTCTGCAGGGGTCATGGATTCAATCCCTGGTTAGGGAACCAAGATCCCAAATACCACATGGAACAGACAAAAAAAAAAAAAAGCAAATTAAGACTTAAAAATCAAAAAGCAAAGCAGAGTGTGAATGGAGATGAACTACACATATATATCTTGGAGGAGTAAAGAGAGGTCACGATGAATCACAGATACCTTTAAAAATTAATATAAAATAAAACAGATAGCAGTGGAATTGCAATAAAAGAAAATATGATGACTGGGGACCAGATCGCCCTTCAGGTTCAGAATTGCTTAAGTGGAGTTTGGTCTTCCTTGTGAGGAGCACCGTAGAGTGCTTAAATGCATAACATTCGGGTGGATCTGTGGCTCTGGCCAAGTTACTTAACGTTTCTCAGGCTCAGTTTCCTCGTCTGTGGAATGGTGATATTAATGATACTGTCAAAGCAGTTTTGGGGTGAACTGAGTATAAACATTTATCCACATTTCATTTCAAGCTTGTTGCCAACAGGAAAGACTTAAAAAAAAAAAAAGAATCTAATTCAAAGATTTTTCTTTGGGGGAGAAACTAAAGTTTAAACTTAAGGACCACTCAACTAAAGTTTTAGAAGAGGAATGTCTGGTTTGAAGGTTATTAGGAAGTTATGCAACTTAAAGAACCCTGCACCTTTGAGTATCTGGTCAAGGGTTACCGGGCCCACCTGAACAGCAAGAGCAGAGTGGAGTCAATCTAACTTCCCAGAAGGAAGCTAAATTTCTTTCAAGTCCATCAGAAAAATAGTCCAGAGCTCTATTAGGAATCCTAGATCCTTCCCAAAGAGGCTGACAATCACCCCAGCCCACAAAATTCTGCCCCTGATGAGGTTTGGAATGATTTCCTTTCACAGTGACCATCACATAGGGTGGTGTGAGGATTAAATAAAACGGTAACAGCAGCTAACACACTCAGCATTTTTCCCGTGCCAGGACCAGTGGTGAACATATTATATCCCTTATGAAATCATGTTATCTGCCAATTCAAAATTTTCCACAGGCTTTTTGTTGCACTTAAGACAAAACACATTTCCTCTCCTTGTGGTCAAAGCCCCACGTAATCCGATTCCATCTGCGACTACTCTCTCCCAATATCCTCCAGCTCCAATGACCATATTTCTGTTCCTCAAATGCATCACACTGATTCCTGCCCCAGGACTCCAGCGTTAGCTGTTCTCCCTCACCAGCTACTCCCTATTTCCTCATGGCTGATTTCACTGTGACATTCAGATCTGAGAATGACCTTCCCTAACCTGTGACCTGCTGTCCAGTCAATCCCGACTCTACCCTCTGCTTCATCTTAGGCAGAATACTTACCTTTGCTTGATATGTTATTCATGCATTTGTTTGTTGATCACCTAATTCCACCAGAATGGAAGAGCGGAGGGCAAGGTTTCATCTATCCAGCTCACCTGCATCCTTTCCCATGCCAAGAACATTTCCTGGCACGCTGGAAAACTCAGCAGTGGCCACAGGACCGGAAAAGGTCAGTTTTCATTCCAATCCCAAAGAAAGGCAGTGCCAAAGAATGCTCAACTACTACATAATTGCACTCATCTCACATGCTAGTAAAGTAATGCTCAAAATTCTCCAAGCCAGACTTCAGCAATACGTGAACCGTGAACTTCCAGATGTTCAAGCTGGTTTTAGAAAGGGCAGAGGAACCAGAGATCAAATTGCCAACATCCGCTGAATCATCCAAAAAGCAAGAGAGTTCCAGCAAAACATCTATTTCTGCTTTATTGACTATGCCAAAGCCTTTGACTGTGTGGATCACAATAAACTGTGGAAAATTCTAAAAGAGATGGGAATACCAGATCACCTGACCTGCCTCTTGAGAAACCTGTATGCAGGTCCAGAAGCAACAGTTAGAACTGGACATGGAACAAGAGACTGGTTCCAAATAGGAAAAGGAGTACGTCAAGGCTGTATATTGTCTCCCAGCTTATTTAACTTCTATGCAGAGTACATCATGAGAAACGCTGGGCTGAAGGAATCACAGGCTGGAATCAAGATTGCTGGGAGAGGTATCAATAACCTCAGATGTGCAGATGACACCACCCTTATGGCAGCAAGGGAAGAAGAACTAAAGAGCTTCTTGATGAAGGTGCAAGAAGAGAGTGAAAAAGTTGGCTTAAAACTCAACATTCAGAAAACGAAGATCATGGCATCCACTCTCATCACTTCATAGCAAATAGATCGGGAACAGTGGAAACAGCAGCTGACTTTATTTTTCTGGGCTCCAAAATCACTGCAGATGGTGATTGCAGCCATGAAATTAAAAGATGCTTACTCTTTGGAAGGAAAGTTATGACCAACTTAGACAGCATGTTGAAAAGCAGAGACATTATTTTGTCAACAAAGGTCCATCTAGTCAAGGCTATGGTTTTTCAAGTGGTCATGTATGGATGTCAGTGGACTATAAAGAAAGCTGAGCACTGAAGAATCTATGCTTTTGAACTGTGATGTTGGAGAAGACTCTTGAGAGTCCCTTGGACTGTAAGGAGATCCAACCAGTCCATCCTAAAGGAGATCAGTCCTAATGTTCATTGGAAGGACTGATGCTGAAGCTGCAACTCCAATACTTCAGCCACCTGATGTGAAGAGCTGACTCATTTGAAAAGACCCTGATGCTGGGAAAGATTGAGGGCAGGAGGAGAAGGGGATGACAGAGGATGAGATGGTTGGATGGCATTACTGACTCAATGGACATGGGTTTGGGTGAACTCCAGGAGTTGGTGATAGAGAGGGATGCCTGGCGTGTTGCGGTTCATGTTGTCGCAAAGAGTCAGACACGACTGAGAGACTGAACTGAACGGAGTAGGAGCCCAAGCTTGTTGCCAGTGGGAAAGATTTTTAGAAAGAGAAGCTAATTCAAAGACTTTTTTTGGAGGAGAAACCAAAAGTGACTTAAACACCACTCAACTAAAGTTTTAGAAGAGGAATGTCTCATTTGAAAGTTATTGGGAAATCACGTGGCTTAAAGAGCACTGTCCCTTTGAATATCTGGTTATGGAATTAGTTCAGTTCAGTCGCTCAGTCGTGTCCAACTCTGCAACCCCATGGACTGCAGCACACCAGGCTTCCCTGTCCATCAGCAACTCCCAGAGTTTACTCAAATTCATGTCCATAGAGTCAGTGATGCCATCCAACCATTTCATCCTCTGTCATCCCCTTCTCCTGCCTTCAATCTTTCCCAGTGAAAGGTTGTTGTTGAATTACGACACCGGGATTCTTGGCCTCCGGAGGAGAAGAATTCAATCCAGGGCCAGAGACGAGGCTTGATCACTCAGAGCTTTTGTGTAATAAAGTTTTATTAAAGTATNAGAGCGTTACCGCCCCACAGCGCCCCCCACCCCGTTCCTTTACTGTGAGGACCGCAGGCTCCAAGGCAGGAGTGGCCAGCCTGCAAGATGGTGACGGTAGTGATGGTTGTGACTTCCTTTTGTTTTTTTGGACAAAACGTTTTGTGGGAAAGGATAACTGCACATTTGGTGCTGAGAGAGGTTTTTAAGGAAAGAAGCATGTAGTTTCTCCAGCAGTCTGCTCTCAGCTCTGATCCCCGCTGCCCCTCATGGTGCAGAGGTGGCCTGGCAGGGTGAGTCCTGATGTAGCCTTCTCTGCCTCCCTCCCGCCGAGCGGCGCCCCCTGGGGAGAGGCTGACAGGGCGGACGCTGGTCCGGTCCCTCTGAGGGGCTTCCTGACACCTTCCTCCCCTCTGTGCCTGGTGGTCGGCAGGGTCAGCCCCCCAGGGGACCGGCTGGTTTCCTGGGCTCCCATTCGGCCTGTGGGGGTGCAGGGACCATCCCGACCGTGGAGGAGTGCTGAGCGTCTCTGGGCTGGAGGGCCGGGGGAGTGAGGCCGGCGGGGTGCAGAGCGGCTGCAGGGAGCGAGTGCACACTGCAGGCGGCTGCTTTCTCAAGTGGCTTTAGTGGTTCCCTTTAAGGAAGAGGCCTCTTGGCAGAAGGAAAAGATTGAGGGACTTGTACAATTTCCTCCCATTAAAAACCCTGTGCGCGCAGGGCGGGTCCCTTCTGGAGGCGTGACCTCTGCCTGCAGCCCGGGCTGGTCTCCAGCTGCTTGCTGGACCCCAGGGGCCGGCAGAAGCGGTGGCCTGACTCCTGGGTCATTTGACTGCCACCCAGGGAAGGAACACGCTGGCCCAGGGCCGGGGGATCAGAGACGGAGCCTGGCCCTTTGCGCTGGGACGCAGGTGGTGCAGTGAGCCGGCTCCCTCCCTGGTGGAGAGGCCCGCAGCCACATCTATTCTCCTAGTTCAAAGAGTGGAGAGGTCACTGGAGCCAGTGGGGACCGCCACCCAGGGGCTCTGGCTGCCCACCCAGGCCTGTTGCTGGCATGCAGGGCGGCCCAAGCCCCAGGGAGCCTCTGCTTGTCCTCTTAAGAGAACCAGCAGAAGAGTTGGGGTCTCGGATGTGGCTTTCAGCTTTGCGCTCTGGGCTGGTCGCCCATCTGGGTCCTGATTTTCTCGGGGCGTGGATTCCCCGAAGGTCCTCCCCCCAGCACCCACGTCCAGAGTGGCCATGGGGGACCGACAGCACGGCGCCCGCGGGGTGGCGGCGCCCAGGGAACTCCGCGCCCGGCCTGCACCTGACCCTCTGACGCTTCTTGTCTCTGCAGGAGGACATGGCAGCCCACGTTGGTGCTTCCCGGACCCCCCAGGAAGTGATGGAGCGTTACACACCTCGGTGGCCCAGAGCAGCAGCTGGGCTACCTGCCTCTGCGGGACGACTATGAGATCGAGCACAACCGGAACGCCCAGACGCTCATCAGCGGGCTCTCGGTCAGCTGCGACGACGACCACGAGGAGATCAAACTGAAGCGCGCATACGTGGACATGTACCTGCGCAGATTCCGCCAGCGGCAGCAGCTACGACGAAGACGACGAGGAGATCAAACTGAAGCGCGCGCACGTGGACATGTACCTGCGCAGATTCCACCAGCGGCAGCGGCTACGACCTGGTGCCCGCCTTCCTGGGCAAGGACAAGGAGAAGGAGCGGGCGGAGCAGTGCACGGTCACCAAGGAGAAGGAGCTGCAGCTGAAGCTGCGGCCAGTCTACCAGTTCATGTCTTGCAAGGAGTTCGACGACCTGTTCGAGACCACGCACAAGGAGAGGCTGCTGCGCGCCAAGATCCGCAAGCAGCAGCGCTCCCGGCGCAAGGCATCACCAAATGGAGGAGCTGGCAGAGCAGAGGCAGCCCGGCACAGCGGGAGAAGCGCCAGAACAAGGCGGCGGCGGCGGCGGCGGCGGCGGGGGGTGGGGGGCGCCCAGCTTGACCAGGAGGACGGCCGGGACGGCGAGTTCGGGGACATCCAGCACCTTGCCGCTTGGAGCTCCTGTCGGACCGCGAGAAGGTGCTGTGCAGCTCGCTGAACCTGAGCCCCGCGCGCTTCGGGACCGTGAAGACCATCATTATCAAGGATCACCTGCAGAAGCGCCAGGGCACCCCCTCCAAGAGCCGCCTGCCCAGCTACCTGGATAAAGTCCTCAAAAAAGTGGATGCTGAACGTCCTCACCGAGAGCGGGTGGATATCCAGGGACGCCTCCTGAAGCTCGCCGCCCGGAGCGGACAGACGGACGGCTGGATGGTCACCGTAGAGAGCTGCACCAACAGCGAAGAGGGGGGGCGGGGAGGGGGAGCTTTGTGAGCCAAAAGGAAACAGGGTGGGCAGGAGTGGGAGAGGGCAAACCTTTCCGGCTCCACCCCCACCCGCCCACCGCCG
>SJXQ01011408.1:182152-218757 GCA_006408695.1 Aepyceros melampus
TTACCATGTTTTCGGGGGGGGGTGGCAGGGGGACGCGGGGCCCAGCGCAGACTGGCAGACGCAGGGCCTCCTCCCCTGGGGGTGCTTCTTGCTGGGCTTAGAACTCGGCCTTGTGTTTTACTTGGAAGAACTCATTTTAAATGAAGTTCACCGTGAGTTGAGAGTTCTGGGTTTTGGGTCAGCTCCTTCCAGGGTTCTCACCCCAGTGGCAAGCCCCTCTCTCTGAGACTGGCCATGTGTCTTGTGTGGTCTCAGGCGCTGGGCTAGGCGAGAGGGACCCCGGTGGCCTGGAGGCCTGGGCACTGCTTCTCTGGGAAGAAGTGGCTCAGAGCCTTGAGCCAGACTCTGCCATGGCTCTGCCCGGCCCAGTTCAGAGAAGCTCTCAGGGGCGCCCTTTCGTGATGGGCACGGTGCCTTTGCATGGGAACCTGAGGAGTCGTGTGTCTCCCAGCTGCCCGAGGCGCTCGTGTCCCAGGCCCTGCTGTAGTCAGTGGAGTGGCCAGATCCCAGTGCTCCTCCGGTCGTCCTGGGGCACATCCTGCCTCTCATCCCCCGTAGCTACCAGACTGTTTACCTCCCAGAATGCTTGGGCTTGAAGTTACATTAAAGTGAAGGTATTTGAGAGAGAAAAGAAAGGAAAAAAAAAAAAAACCTCATCATTTCCAAGGACGGCTTAATTATGGTGCCTTTTCCTTTCACATCCTCTGTCTGTCCCCTAGGGTGAATTTCCAGCATTAAGTATACACTTCAAGTATATTGGGGGGCTTCCCTGTTGACTCAGATGGTAAAGAACCCAGCTGCAATGCAGGAGACCTGGGTTCAATCCCTGGGTCGGGAAGATCTACTGGAGAAGGGAATGGCAACCCATTCCAGTATTCTTGCCTTGGAGAATCCCCCACGGACAGAGGAGCCTTGGCGGGCCACCGTCCACGGAGTTGCAAAGAGTCGGACGCAACTGAATGCCTGACGCTCAAACACACTGTCCGTGGCTTTAGTTGTAAGCTGCATTGCACGCTGGTAGACAGCACTCCCCGCGACCTGACCGCAAGCCCAGGACCTCTGTCTCTGACCATAAAGCAGTGAGCGGTGGTGTCACTCCCGAGCACCACCCGCCGTCGTCCGCAGGGTAACCGTGGCTGCCGAGAGCACAGACACGGTCTGTGCCGGGGCAGAGACGGTGCTACGCCCTTCAAGGGGTTCTCAGCCAGGGTTCCTGGAGCAGCAGTGCAGCGTCCCCGGCTGGCCCTTCAGGGACTTGGGCCCCCCTAGGCCTCAGACACGTGGGGTGAGGCCTTGCAGGTCACTGGGATATGTGCTGAAGTCTGAGGACTGCGGGCTTTAGCTGCTCCGGTGTAACCGATTTTCTACATCAGATTCCTAGTTTGGTGAGGTTTTAAATTTAAGTCTTATTTTTGTACAAAATGATTGCCAGACTTTCACTAAGCTTGAGAAGCAAAAGCTCCCTGTAAAATGTGCGTGGCCCTGGCCAAGAGCTGTCCAACGAGAAGCTCTGTGCTTAAGCAGGTTGTCAGTGTGTGTGTCTCTTCTTGATGGTATGAAGAATTTATTTAGGCTTGACTGTTTTTAAACACCATAATGAATGTATAATTTATGTTAAAAGTGTGAACCCTTTGTTACAAGGGAAAAGTAATTTTATGATTGGTTGCCTCTTGCCCCATCAACTCCAGCTATTACTGTCGCATTAGTCCTGCCCCTGGTGTTTGCTCGGAGCCTTTAAATTTCTGTATTTAATTCTTACGATAAATTGAGTCGCCACGATCCCATGGAATTAGATCTTTTCAAAACTGACTCTCTCAAGTCACAGAAGATGATCAGCTGTTCAGAACGATGTTCTGGATGGCCAGCATGCCGAGAATGTATCAGAGCGAAACTGCCTACCGCCTTTCCCCCTTTTACACATTAAACAGGTTGAGAACCAAACAGTGTCACCGGTTGCTTTTTACTGCCTGCCCCTGGAGCCACGGCTTTCCAGTCTCAGAGTCAGGATGGGGAACAGCTTGTGACAGGTCTTAATGTGGCTCTTGACATCACGCCCGTTTTCCCTCCAAACTGTTGAGTTCAAATAGATCTCTTGTTAAGCAGAAAAGCCCTTTAGGCCAGCGCTCCTTCCCAGAAAGGAACGAAACACCCAGACCTTCCGTGGAGCCAGGCTGTGGAAGCCTGTGCTGAGTAGACAGCGCCGGCTCCATCACCGGCACAGAGCAGTGGATTGGGCTGCAGCTGGGGAAGACCCAGGAACCCGGCCGAGTGCAGCCCACGGGCCTCGAGCTGCAGTGGCCGCGTGGACAGTTAATGTTTTCCTGTTGGTGTGACCGTGGATGAAACAGGAAACCGTTCACACTTAAGCCAGACCATCTCTGGCTTTAGCACCTTTTAGCAGGTGCAGCCCCAGCTGAAAAGGGATGGGAGGGGACACTCAGAGAAACGAGTGCGACAATTACTCATGCTCAGCGTACAGAAGCATCCAGAGAGGCAAAACCACGTGCCCACAGCCATGGTGTCAAGGTGGGCGTGACTCCCGGCGTGGCTTCCTCAGGGAGCTCTGCCGCCTTCAGTCATGTTTTTAACGTTTACTGGGCCGCCGCAGGTCGCAGCTGCAGCAGATGGGATGCTTCCTTGCGGAGCACAGGTTCTCTAGTTGGGGCTTAGCTGCCCTGTGGCATGTGGGATCTGTTCCTCAACTAGGGATCAAACCCAAGTCCCCTTCACGGGGAGGTGGATTCTTAACCACTGGGCCACCAGGGAAATCCCTGGGCTATGCCTTTGACCAAATAATTTAAAGCAACTTTAAAAAGGGTAAATTTTTTTGCAATTTTTATGATGGGATTATTACCTATACCTTTCAAACTTGTGTGCCCATTTTTATGCAGTAAATAGATGTAACTATACTGATCTTCAGTCCCTGAAGTACCCCTCAGAAGCAAAGATTGTGGGAGGTTACTTTTTCTCTGGCTCCATCATTGTTTTTCCCTTAGTGTGAGGAAAGGTGGGTCTTAAGGAGAGTCATAGGCTCAGCATTTGATGGTCATATCTCTCTGCTGGTGCGCTCCTGAGTGTCCGTGGTCCCCTCACGGTCGCAGGCGGACCCAGGCCTGCCCCCACACCGGCTGCCAGCCGCCAGCCAGGGGCAGCCCTGGAGGAAGCCTCTTGCCCTTCCGGGACACGAGCCAACACATCTGGACGTTGGGCACACAGATGCAGGGTCTGAGCAGAGACCCAGACAGCTTCGTCACGCTGTCCTTAACGTGAGGATCTCCGCCATCAAAGCACACAGAACAGCTATCAGAACGTAGGAAAATAACATCAGGGCTTTAATCCTCTTAAATAAAATGTAACGTTTAAAATATAGCAAGCACACAGTCCTCAGGTTTCTCTAGGAAAGTCCATCTTGCTAGGGGAAACACCTTTAGGTCACTGGTCACTAGCTGGGTATAGATTTCAACATTTCCAGAGGCGAACGGAACAGGACAACGGCAACTGATTCCGTCACCTTCATAGCGGGCAAAGTAGAGGTGTGACCGTTCTGGGCAGGCAGGTGGGTACTGATTACAAAGGAACTCAAATCACGTTTGTCACCAAGGGTGTCATAACCCTTCCTCAGCAATCCCCTCCACTGCCTGAGTGAAAGCCAGGCATCCCAGGAGCTCGCAGGCTATAGTGAGACGCACGGAACGCAGAGCAGCCGGCACAGCCAGCCAGCAGACGGGATTCCTGAAGGCCTTTTATTTACTTCAAACACTCTGACGTCCCCAGAGTCTGAGCAGACAGTGTTTTTCATGATACCCCAGAGTCCAGTAGTGTCCCATCAGCCTGTTCCGTAAGCACGTGGAACATGTGTTAAAAATCAATGGACAGACAGACTCCTGTATTCCAGTTTGTTAACGCAGCTGTGCAACTGGCTGGCTTTTCTGCGGGGCCGCCGGTTACCAAAGCCTTGCAGCAAGGTTTAGGAAAAGGTCAAGAGTATTCATAGGTGTGAAAAGACAAACCTGCCCTGGAAGAGTCAGCGAGCGATTACGACAAGTGCTGCAACCCACGGGCCGCTAAGCCTCCTTCACCACCCCCACAGGGCGGGCCTCAGGGTGCGCCCGTGCAGCTTGTAGCCCACTTTGCTAACCAGCGCCACCGTGCCCGGCTCTTTACCCTCGACCGGTGTGTGGAACAGTGCCTCGTGCTCGTACGGGTCGAACTTGGCACCCAGGGGGTCCAGCCGGAGCAGGCCATGCTTCGTGAACACCTTCTGGATCTGGACTTCGGTCATCACGAGCCCCTCGTAGAGGTTCTTCAGGTGCGGGTTGTCGTCCCGAATCTCTTCCTTCGGGACACACTGTGTGGCCTTCTCCAAGATGTCTGCCACCTCCAGCAAGTCCTTGCAGAAGCCCTGGATGCCTGCACCAAGTGAAGGAGAACGTCACTGCGTTCTGCACCAACCGCACAGGCAGCTCAGAACGACACGCCTCCTTGCGTGACATGTGCGTGCTCGCTCTGTCCTGCCCCGCTCTTGTGACCCCGTGGGCTGCAGCCCGGCAGGCTCCTCTGTCCGTGGGAGTCTCCAGACAAGAATACTGGAGGGGGTTGCCATTCCCTTCATCTCGGGGATCTTCCCGACCCAGGGACTGAGCCCGCATCTCCTCCAACGGCAGGTGGATTCCTTACCACCAAGCCACCTGGGAAGTCCTTCTGTCACACAGCTTTTTTCAATCACTACTTTGTGCTAGAATTTCAGTGGGCTGGATTAAACAAACAAACTTTCCTGAGGTTTAGACAAAAGCCAATGAGGTGTAAAGACAGGGAGCTGAAAACCTGCAGAGCCAGACTGAAAACTCCAGTCCTGCTCGAGACCAAGAGGGCACACAGACTCCTGAGCACGTCAGTCCCACCTCAGCTGCTGAGTGCAGGGCCTGGAGCCACGCCCCCAGCTGTCACAGCCCCAGGACTGGGCGGAAGCCCTCTGGGTTGAAGCTGCTTTGGTTACAGCACAGGCCAACAGTAGCTGACACACAGCGAGCTTATGAGGACAGGAAGACACGCACCTCGAGGCGCCTAGCGCACCAAGAGCTCCATAAACATCAGCCATTACTTGGCACCAGAGGTCAAAGCCACCAGGACACAAGCCTTGATCTAACTGAAGAAGTAACAGTTAAAGAATTTAATGTAAAGTCAAACGTCTGTGGTTTCAAGACAGCCCTTCAGATGCTGAATGCAGGAAGCTGGGGCTGACAAGGCGCCCCCTGGGCCGGCCCGACCCCCTCCCCTGGGCACAGCAAGGAGGCTCCAGCAAAACCTGCTCAGGTCTTCTCAAGTTTCAAAGGCTCTACGCTTTGAAGGAGGCAACACTTGTTTACAGCTTCCCTTGTTTTACAGAGTATTTTTCACCCAATTGCTGGAAAATGAAATTTAAAAGTCTACCCATCCAATAAAAATGTGAGCATTTAGTAAGGACTAACCCCTCATGTGAGCTGCTGGGGAAGCGTCTGCCCACGTGGAGTGTTGGTCTGAGACATGCAGCGCACCACTGCCACAGTGAGACACACAATTACCAATTATACTTCCAGGACGGAGCCCTCGTGAGTGCTGAGGACGATTAACCTCAGGGACATGGCTTACTTAGCCTGGGGTGTGGCCTGAGTCAGGAGTGAGCCAAGCATTCCAGGAGCTCAGGGCGCCAGTCCACCAAGACGACACAAACCCAGAGAAGCTGACAGCTCCGGGCAAGGTGGTGGACTGGAGGGGAGCTGAGGCCACTCTGCCAAGGGTGTGGAGCAGAAGCGCGGGAGCTGAAGCCGGCCTGGACAGAGCAGAGGACGTGGCGGAGGGCAGTGGGCGGAGTCTAGCCATCCCCGCCCCCAGGACGGGAGGGGAGTGGGCGCGGGGCGGGGGAGAGCCTAGTTTCAGATGCCTGACCTGAACACCTACCTGCGTGGGCGACCATATCATTTACTCAAACGAGGAAGGAAAGCAAAGGGGAGAATTCAGTTTAAAATACCTCTGAGACATCTAGGTAAAGACAGCCAGGACTAGAATGGGGAAGAAACGTCTGAACTGGCAGCTCAACTGTGTGTGGACGCCACTCAGCCCTGTCGGAGGGCACGTCAGTGGGCGGTGGTGAGGGAGGCGGGGAGGCCTGAAGAACGCGGGCATTTGGGGGGCAACAGGCCCGCAGCTAGTTCAGGGGACGACCAGAGAAGAGGAAAGAAAAAGAGGAGCGCAGGTGACGGCATCCGAGAGCGAAACGTGTCTGCAGGAGCAGGGAGGCGCCACAGTCAGAGGGCCCGGGGAGGAAGGTGGGCCCGCCCCCGCAGCCTGCTGAGCACGGCCTCTCGGAGGCCTGGGAGCCCATCAGCGCCAGCCGCTCACCCCCACGCAGATGCGGCTCTGCAATCCACGCTACTGTCGCCCATCCTGTAAGCTCAGCAGCATCTGGGGGACATCCGAGGGGACTGGTGCTCCCATGGCTGGGACGGTCCCGGCCTACTAAGGCCTGAATCTGTGGGCTTGGTGGGCGTGCCCACAAAAGCAAGGCTGGGTCTGGGCTCCAGGAGGTCTGCGTTGGCAGCTCTGGGAACACGGCGGTGGGGCATGCCAGGGCTGCCTGCCTGCGCTCCCAAAGTGGAGGTGGGGCTGGGGACAGTGGGCAACAGCACACCCTGGGAGCCTGGGCAGTGGGAGGGCTTCCCGGTGGCTGGTGGTAAAGAACCCACCTGCCAACGCAGGTTCCATCCCTGTGTCGGGAAGATCCCCTGGAGGAGGGCGTGGCACCCCACTCCAGTATTCCTGCCTGGAGAGCCCCATGGACAGAGGGGCCTGGTGGGCTGCAGTCAGTCCACAGGGCCGCAGAGTCGGACAGGATCAAGCACGCACAACAGGGGCCACCACACAGTACGCTCCCTGGTGGCCAGCTGCAGTGGAGCGATGTTCAGTGGCTCCCCTCCCAGAGGGAGCCCTCACTCCCGCCTGCCTCACTCTGCAGCTCAGAAACATATCTGGGGGGTGTCCACTCTGACCAGGAGGGAGCAGACCCTTCCCCTGACAGGGCTGTGACAACCACAGAGGGGAGGGAGGCCCCGCTCAACCAGTCACACCCTCCATCAATGGGACAGTGGCCAGAATACCCAGCAGCACCTATACTATCAAGCAGGCCTTGCACCAACAATGTTAGACCCATTCGGGCTACTACACAGGGAGGCTCCCACACACAGAAAAAAAAAGCCCTCCAAGACCAGGGTAGGTAACTGTTTCTCCTAACAAATAAGAAATCTGGAAGGCAGAAAAATGAAAATCACCCAATCAGAGCAGCAGTCAAGAAAGCCAAATGAAAAAATATGAAAGCAACATAAGAGACCTATGGGATAATTTGCCAATGTTCACATGACAGGGATTCTAGCAGAAAAGAAAGGCGGGAGGGTGGAATGCAAATGTATTTTCATGCATCACGGCTGGGCACTTCCCTGGTAGTCCAGTGAGTTAAAACTGTGCCTCACAATGCAGCAGGTACGGGTTCAATCCCTGATCAGGGAGCTAAAACCCCACGTTTCAAAGTCAAAAAACCAAGCAGAAACAATACTGTAACAAATTTAGCAAAAACATTAAAAATGGTCCACATGGAAAAAAAAAAATCAATTAAAATGGAACAGTTAAAGAGAGGATTCTACAGACAGCACAAGAAAGGGACTGAGCTATAGGGGATCCCATACACTGTCAGTGGTGTCCCCACAGAGACACTGCATGCCAGGAGGGAGGGAAGACACAGCCAAAGGCCTGAAGGGGGAAGTCTGCAACCTGGGCACTCTACCCAGCAAGGTTACCATTCACAAGGAGACAAAGAACTGTTCAGACAAGCAGAAACTGTACTTTTCAATACTAAACCTATCCTAAAAGAAACATTAAAAAGCCTTCTCTAAGTAGAAAAGAAGAAGCTATAGGCAAGAGAAAACCCAACTGTAAAGTGAATCACTTAAAGCCAGTACAAAGATTAAAAAAAAAAAAAATTCTGTGAATCAACACCACAATGAACACCTGAAGGGTAAGCACGAAAGATGTAAAAGACAACATCAGAATCATGAAGTGTGAGGAGGGAGTGAGAAAAGGCTGACTTTTCTTCCCCTAGAATAGGTTTGAGCCTATATGACCACCAGTCTAAAGCAACCACACAGGAGAGATTAACATAATATAAAGAAAGCTGAGCACCGAAGAATCGATGCTTTTGAACTGCGGTGTTGGAGAAGACTCTGGAGAGTCCCTTGGACTGCAAGGAGATCCAACCAGACAATCTTAAAGGAAATCAGTCCTGGGTGTTCACTGGAAGGACTGATGTTGAAGCTGAAACTCTAATACTTTGGCCACCTGATTCAAAGAGCTGACTCATTTGAAAAGACACTGATGCTGGGAAAGATTGAGGGCAGGAGGAGAAGGGGACGACAGAGGATGAGATGGCTGGATGGCATCATCGATTTGATGGACGTGGGTTTGGGTGGACTCCAGGAGTTGGTGATAGACAGGGAAGCCTGGTGTGCTGTGGTTCATGGAGTTGCAGTCAGACACAACTGAGCAACTGAACTGAACTGAATACGCTTGAAACACAGGGTAACCACAAATCAACAACGCACACCAGATTCACAAAATCCAAAAAGACAACAAGCACAAGACAAAAAACAAAGATACATCAAACTACAAAATGCAGTCCTGTTGTAACCAAAGGACATACACAGGGTGAAAGATCAGGGGAGAGAAAGAGAGAGGCTTCATGCAAAGGCCAATAAGCAAGCAGGGGGCGGCCACGATGTTCATCAGATCAGACAGACATCAAAACAGAAGCCACAAACACAGAGAGAAAAACACTATATAATGTTAAAAATCAATGCAAGATGTTATATTCCTAAACATATATGTACCCAACACAAGAGCACCCAAAGTACATAAAACAAACGCTGACATAACGTGAGAAACTTCATGGGAATACACCAGCAGGAGAGTTTATTGCCCCCTCACACCAATGGACAGAGCCACACAGAAAGTCAGTAACGCAACAGAGACCCACATGACGCAACAGGGCAGCCAGGCTGAACTGACACGCTCAAGACATCCCATCCAAAAGCGCAGAACACACGTCCAAGTGCACACAGGGCCTTCTCTAGGGCTGACTACACAGTGGGGCACAAAACAAGCCTGATGAGTTTACAGAAGTTATTTCCAGCATCTTTCTGACCAGAGCTGCACAAACCCAGACATCAACTACAAAAAAGAAGTGAAAACAAAACAAAAAACCCAACTATATGGAATTTAACAACATGCTACCAAAATAGCAATGGACCAACAATGAAATCAAAGCAGAAATTAACAATTACCTGGGGACAAATGACAATGAAAATACAACCACACAAAGCCTACACGGCGCAGCAGAAGCAGTTCTGAGAGGGACGTTCACAGCGATCCAGGACAGAACAACCTAACCTACCACCTAAAGTTAGAAAAGTGAGAACAAGCAAAACCTGAAGTCAACAGAAGCGAGGAAATAAAGATCAGAGAGAAACCAGACACTAAAAACAGCGGAAAAAAAACAACAACCACCAAAAAACTGGCTCACCAGGAAAAGGGAGAGGATCCAAATAAAGAAAATAAGAAATGAAAGAGAAATCACAACTGATGCCATAGAAATACAAACCATTAAGAGAATATTATGAGCAATTAATTATATCCCAACAAACGTGACACTCTCGAAGACAAAAACAAGTTCCTACCAATGTGCAGCCACCAAAACTGACTCAAGATATGCATAACGGGAACAAACTGATACCAGACATGAAACAGAACCTGCAATTAAAAGAAATTCCCTACAAACAAAAGTCCAGGACCAGATGGCTACACAGGTGAATTCTAGCAAACATAGAAAGAACTCCTACCAATTCCTCTGAAACTCTTTCAAAAGAATGGAGAAAGGAATATTCCCAAAGACATTCTATGAAGCCACCATTACCCTGATACCAAAACCAAAGACAGACACTACTAAAAAAAAAAATTACAGGCCAATATCCTTGATGAATATAGATGCAAAAATTCTCAACAAAATATTAGCGAATGGAAACTAACAACACATAAAAAAGATCACACACCACGACCAAGATGGACTCGTCTCAGGGTCATAGGGACAGTTCACGATATGCAAATCAATCAATGAGACAGAGCACGTCAACAAAAGAAAAACGAAAACCACACGATCACCTCAACAGATGAAGGAAAAGCATCTGATCCAACATCCACTCACAATAAAAACTCTTATGACATAAGGATGCCCACTCTTATCACTTTATTCAACATAGTATTGGGAGTCTCAGCCACAAGAAGATGTAAAATTGTCAGTATATACAGATGACATGATAAAATACTTATTGAAAGCCCCGAGATTCCACACAAAAACTACTAGAATAAATGAACTCAGCAAGGTATCAGGATATAAGATTAATATACAGAAATTGGCTGAATTTACACTAACAATGAAATATCAGAAAGAGAATGTAAAGAGTAATATCTTTTAAAATCACATGAAATAATAAAAAACTTAGGAATAAACCTGAAAGGAGGTCAAAGACTTATATGCTAAGAACCATAAACCATTAGTGAAGGAAACTGAAAATGATTCAAAGAAATGGAAAGATATTCCATGCTCTCCTTGGAAGAATTAACATTGTTAAAATGGCCATACTACCCAAAGCAATCTACAGATTTAATGTGATCACAAATTACCAGGGTTTCCCAGGTGGCTCAGTGGTAAAGAAACTGCCAGCCAATAAAGGAGACACAGGAATCTTGGGTTCAATCCATGGGTTGGCAAGGTTCTCTGGAGGAGGAAATGGCAACCCACTCCAGTATTCTTGCCAGGATGCCCATGGACAGAGGGGCCTGGTGAGCTCCAGTCCATGGGGACACGCCTGAGTGACGGGGCACGCACACTATCACATTACCCGTGACATCTTCTACGGAAGGTGAGCATGTGCAAACTATTACACAGACTGCACACAGGTTGCCACTGTGCAGCGTGGGGAACTACAGTTAATTATCCCACGATAAGACAAGAATGGAAGAGAGTGTACAATGATGTATAACCGAGTCACCTTTATGTACAGCAGAAATGAACACATTATAAACCAACTATAGACTTCAATAAAATTAAAAAAAAGAGGTTTGTTCTCTGTGCTGAACTTGGATCTTTGCTTCCACTGCAAGCCCAAGGTCTGTCCTTGGGCAGAGGGTTTAACCTCTTAGTTCTGCATCCAGAAGAGGGGGACTGAAAACTCTGTCCCCTAAGTACTCAGATGGTCTTCTGGGTGATCAACACAACATATACGGGGTTGGGAGACAGGCCTTGGCGCCAGCGCCATTTTTGAAGCAAATCATTTCAGCCTCAGTGACCTCAACTGTAAGCTGGGAAGCATGATGACAGAAGGATCCAACGGTGTCAACACAGACAGCGACTGACGAGGTCTTAAGTGAGACCAGCATTAGGGCTGCTCCAGCTGAGGACCCGAGCCTCTCAGGGCACCTCTGCTAGTACCTGCAGGCTCACACTGAGGTCCTTGTGCAGAAGAGCGAAGGATACTCTATCGAAAGAATCACGCTCACCACTACGAGCGTGCGTCACCAGCCAGCTCTGCTCCTTCTAGGCAACAGCTGACTCAGCAACTGGATGGAATGCAGCCAGCAGCCGCCCCACCTCCCAACCTGATCCATCATGCTGTTTAGGACCACATCCCCCACTTCCTTGTCCATGTTTCCCAGGATCGGTATCATATAGTGTTTAAAGTTACCATATAGTTTTGCCTCCTCCACCAATTTTTGGCTCCTTTGTCGCAAGTTCTCAGTATCTGCTAGAGCTCGCTTATATTTTTCCTTTAAAAAAAAAAAAAGAAGAAAAATTCACACGAAATAAATCTGGAACAAATTAATCGGAAAACAAATGTGATATAATAAACTGCAAGTCAAAATACAAACAACAGCTATCAGTACTTTGGAGACTGGATTACAAAAAGCTGCTATGGAATAAACAGAAGTAAATTAACCAGCGCCACTAGTTCCACTATGTGGGGAATAAGATGGCCAGGCGTCATGTATTCATAAGCCCCCAAGGCCATTCTCACTCTGTGTACAGCTGAACAAAGGACAAGAAAAGCTGCTAGTTTCCCCTGGTTCTGATGGTTCCTCGCAAGGACGGACCATTCATTCCTCTGCAGAATCTCCAGCTCAAGGGAACCTAGAACCCAGGGTAAGGGCTGACCTGACTTGGTTCTCACACCCCAAGGAGAGGGTCAGGAGAACAACCACCCTGACTGGACAGCTTTGGCCTCTAACCCACAGAAGAGGAAAAAACCTCAGGAATGAACCTTTGGTATTTTTAATATTGCCCAGATACGGTTCAGTTGGAACATTTATTGTGCAACAATCATTTGAATTCTTGTATCTTCCTCATTTTGCACCAACTCTTCTATAATCGTACCCATCTCCTGGCATTTCTATTTTTCATGGGCACTAGGTTATTGCCTTCAGCTTTCTGGGGGTTCCAGAGCTATGGTTAAGAGCAAGGTCTCACAGGCTCAGACCGTGGCCCTGCTGGCTAGCAAGGTGACCTTGGAAAATTTACCAAACAGTCCTGGGCCTCAGTTTCCTCATCTGTAAACAGGGGTATTAACGGCTTACTCACAGGGCTGTTGTGAGGATTCATATAAACGAAGGGGTTAGCAAAGCCCTAGCACAGTGCTTCATTGCAAATAGAGGGGGATACATTGGAAACAGTGACACACTATTTCCTTGGGCTCCAAAATCCCTGCAGATGACGACTGCAGCCATGAAGCTAAAAGACGCTTGCTCCTTGGAAATAAAGCTATGACCAACCTAAACAGCTTATTAAAAAGCAGAGACATTACTTTGCTGAGAAAGGTCCATCTAGTCAAAGCTATAGTTTTTTCAGTAGTCACGTTTGGATGTGAGAGCTGGACAATAAAAACGGTTGAGTGTCAAACAGCTGATACTACTGAACTGCAGCGCTGGAGCACTCTTGGGAGTTCCTCTGACAGCAAGGAGATCCAACCAGCCCGCCCTAAAGGAAATCAGTCCTGAATACTTTGGCCATCTGATGCGGAGAACTGACTCACTGGAAAAGACCCTGATGCTGGGACAGACTGAGGGCAGGAGATGGTGAAGACAGAGGACGAGACAGCCAGATGGCATCATGACTTGGGGGACATGAATCTGGGCAGACTCCAGGAGATGGTGAGGACAGGGAGGCCTGGAGTGCTACAGTCCCTGGGGTCACAGAGTCAGACACGACTGAGCGACTGAACAATGACGCTTTTCCAAATGAGGTCATAATCTATATTACTAATTAGTTCAAAAAACTCCAACATTCCTAGGAGAGCACCATGTGACTTTATTTCTGGCTCCCACCTTTGTCCTCCCAAAGACCCAGGCTCAAGGGCCCTACTGAATATTCCTCACTTGTAAAGACCACTTTCAGTCTTAATTCAATATAATCTATGCAGCACATGAAGGTAATTCTCATGACAACCAGAGTCACAGCGGGTTTGAGTTCTATCCCTCCTTCAGCAGTAACTTGCTGTAGAAGCCAACAGGGCCGGAATTCGTCTGGCTTCCGCCTCTGTTGTCAGGGAGGCCATCTTCACATCCCCAGAAGACGGACCTGGAGTTCCACAGACCACGCTCCTCACAAGAGCCCATAGCCTTACCATGGTCTCCTTCAGCTGCTCCTCCAGCTTGGCCTTCTCTTCCACGAGCGTCTTCTCCGTGGAGGGAGGGTCTGGCTTTTGTCCGTTCTGACCCGCGTCCTCTTCCAGGTGCTGCCCACTGTTCTGTTTCACAGCTGTGCACAGCAGCCGAGGAGAAGACCTGAAGGCAAGTCCACACGACAGAAATTAAGGTGATTCTTCTGCTTGTTAAAGTCAGATGGACGACTTCGGAAATCAAAGGTAATTTAAAACTACTTGCTACGTGGGGGAGAAAGGATGTGTCTTAGATACAATAAAGGCAAATTGCATATGATGTATGGAAGCTATTTGTTTATGTAGAGTCTTCGGCAATACACGCCTAAACTAAAACGTCAGTGCACCAAGGCTACAATACTAACCTCCCCTTCTCCTCACTCTTAGGAACTCCTGATCATCCAGACTCCACCACGTGCTAAAGAAAGAGCTGTTACTGGAGGTGAGGTCCAGAGCTGCTGTCCATTACAAAGCCTCGTGGGCAGACATCTTGCCCACAGGATACTTCAGTTCAGTCACGTCGACTCCTTGCGACCCCATGAACCACAACACGCCAGGCCTCCCTGTCCATCACCAGCTCCCGGAGTCTACCCAAACCCATGTCCACTGAGTCGGTGATGCCATCCAACCATCTCATCTCGTCCCCTTCTCCTCCTGCCCTCAATCTTTCCCAGCATCAGGGTCTTTTCCAGTGAGTCAGCTCTTCACATCAGGTGGCCAAAGTCATGCAAAAAGGTATCTATATTCACAGAACTATAACTTGGGTTTGAAAGTGACAGAAGAGGAACTGAGTGCTTTGGGAGGCTCATATTTCTAGCTTTGGAGAAACGGAAGTCTGGGAAAGGATTTGGGCAGATGGACTTTGAAGAAAGGCAAGAGTTCACATACAGAGGCAGGAACAGACTAGACAGACCCACTTCAGGAAGGGCGTGAACAAAGGCATGGAGGCAGGAAAGCACAAGGGTGGTAGGCACACAAAAAGCTCTAAAAACGAATGCTGGAAGTGACTTGGGATAGTACCCAATCTGATCCCCATGTAGAAAAGGTTAAGTAATAAGCCCAAGGCCACAGCGTCATTAATGAATAATACGGATCTGTTCACCAGGTCCGGTGGGGTTCTAAAGTATGCCACAGCCCAATCTGAAAATAAACTATATTCAATTTCCTTCCCAGATTAAAGCAAGCTGCCTCAACGAACAGAAAAGCTAAGGGCACACAGAACATGTGTACAAGGGTGTTTAAGGCAGCACATACAGATGTTTTCCAGGATGAAAAGCTTGAAACAGAACACTGCTCAGAAGGACAAACTGTTGAACAAACTGTTGCTTCCACGGTCTGGAATACTGAGCAGCCACCAAATAGATGGCAGTGTTAAACTGCCATCTTTTGGCTACACCACGGGGGTGCTGTGCAGGAAGAAATGCAACTTAGAGAAACAGACAAAACATGACCCCAGTTTTATAAACACAAACCAGAAATCCTATTTTGAGAATAAAAGGATACACTACTAGTCTGTTACCAATACTTTGGCCACCTTATGTGAGAGCTGACTCACTGGATAAGACCCTGATGTTGGGAAAGATGGAGAGGAGGAGGAGAAGGGGACGACAGAGGAAAAGAGGGTTGGATGGCATCACCAACTCAATGGACGTGAGTTTGAGCGAACTCTGGGAGACAGTGATGGCAAGGAAGCCTGGCAGGCTCCAGCGCATGGGGTTGCGAAGAGCCGGACACGACTGAGCACCTGAACAGCTACCTGTGGGTGAAGGCCAGTGGCTTTCATGCTGCCGTTTCTACTTCTGCGATTGAAAAACTAACCATCTAAGGACGGAGTGCGCTGCTGTGACCTGCCCTAATTTCCAGGTGTCCTGGCGTCTGGGTGTAAACAGTCACAGCCTTTCACGTCTGCTCCACTCAGCAGAGGCCCTCCTGCAGCAGCCAGTCTGGGTTTGCAGGGAGGCTCCCAGAGCTCCGCACACAATTCAATTTTCCCTCTACCCTACTTGAGCTTCCTTACACAAAGCCTGTTCCTAGAGGCAGAAATGCACGTAGTCTTGGCAATCAACTGGATTTCCCAGGTGGCGCCAGTGGTGAATAACCCAGCTGGCAATGCAGGAGACATAAGAGAAGCGGGTTCAATCCCTGGGTCAGGCAGAACCCCTGGAGGAGGGCATAACAACCCACTCCAGTATTCCTGTCTGGAAAATCCCCAAGGACACAGGAGCTTGGCTGGCTACAATCCGAATGATTGCAGAATTGGACACGACTGGGCACGCACAAACGTCCAATCAATGCCAGTTACAAAAATCGCAAATTGAGCCAACAGCCTCTCCTCACTCAAGACTCCCCAGGTGGGTTTGTTCCCACGCTGTCTATACAGTGGATCAGGCTAGAATCGCAGCTTCATCCCCTCGCCCTGTCCTCGTCCCCTTTTACCAACCCGTTTACCGTCTCACCATCACTAAATAAAGCTCCTTGAGGGCAAAGTCCGGGTCCCGCTCCGCGCAGCTTCTACCCCCATGTTCGGCCCACAGCAGCTTCTCTTAACATATAACCTGGTTCTCCAAGCTCCCCCCAACGTGGAAGGGGCTAGTTCAGTTCAGTCGCTCAGTCATGTCCGACTCTTTGCGATCCCATGGGCTGCAGCAAGCCAGGCCTCCCTGTCCATCTCCAACTCCCGAGGTTTACTCAAACTCGTCCACTGAGTCGGTGATGCCATCCAACCATCTCATCCTCTGTCCTCCCCTTCTCTTCCCGCCTTCAATCTTTCCCAGCATCAGGGTCTTTTCCAATCAGTCAGTTCTTCGCATCAGGTGGCCAAATTACTGGGAGTTTCAGCTTCAGCCTCAGTCCGCTAAACACGGACTAAACTAAGTTAGGAGGCCGGACTTTGAAACGGCAGAAACCGTAAAAAAAAAAGGGGGGGGGGGGCAAAAGAAAAGCCAAGGAGAGGGCAGGGCCTCGTGACCTCCGCCGCGGCGTCACTGCTCTAAGTCAACGGCTCTCCCCACGGTGGGTTAGGTAGGGGCCGCGGCCCTTCTGTGCTCGGGCTCCGCAGCACGCGGAGGTGGAGGAAGCTCGGGCCGGGCGGAAGGAGCCCGCTCGCCACCGCCGCCTCGCGCGGGGCGCCGTCTCGTTTGCCTCCGCGGGCAGCACGGACAGAGCGGCGGCCGGGCAGGCCCCGCAGGAGAAACCAGCAGAGCCCGCGCCCCGCGTCTGGAAGCCCCCCCACGACGCCCGGGCCGGAGCCGGGCAGGGCTCGCGTCCGAGCCAGCGGGGACAGCGTGCCCCTCCTAAGCCTGGTCATCGGCGCCCCTTACCTGAGAGACAACGCGAAAGCCGGGAGGCTGCGCCGCGCCAGCCGCACGCACCGAGCCGCCATGACTGCTGCCGGCACTGTGTGCGCCACCGAGCATGCGCGAAACTCTATTCTTGCTTCTCCCGCCCAATTGCTTCCCCTTAGCCAATCCACCACCGTTTTCCCTCTGATGGACAGGCCGTATTCACCAATAATTGCCGGCCTGGACGGTGGGCGGGGTTTGAGGCCTTGAGAGGCCCCAGAAAGTGAAGCTGAGGTGAAAGGTGAAGAAACGGACTCCTCCGTGGAGGGGCGTGGTCAAGGGAAGAACCAATAGAGAGAGAGCATGGGGGAGGGCGCCGGAAGTGCGGACTGAGGGGGCGCGGAGACTCTCCAGCGCGGTTTCCAGTGACGCCCTCCCTTCCTGTACGTGCACCTGAGCTTTCGGGGCGCTCTTTGCTCTGGGAGGTGGCGAGACGCCAGGGCTTTTGTCCTTTTCTCACAGCCCGAGCTGCTGGGACCGAGCCAGACTCTGGGTGCTCAGTGTAGGCTTAAAGGCAAATAGGTCAAGGACGAAAGCTCGTGGACGGGCGACCGCAGGGCTCCAGGAAAGTCGGTTAAAACAGCGTTAGGTGGTCACCGCGCGTCCTGCCGGCGACTTCGCGGCGCAGGAGGGCGGACTTGTGGCCGGAGGGGGCCTCCGTCGGTACTGTGGGTTTTATTAAGGCAAAAACCGGGAAGCCTGTGTGGTCCAGCGCGGAGGCGTCGGGCCTGGGTGAGGAGACTTGGGTGGTGTGTTTCGTTTGCACGCTTCTTCCACCTTCAGTTTTCTCAGTGTGTTAGTCGCTCAGTCGTGCCCGGCTCTTTTCGACCCCATGGACTGCAGCCCACCAGGCTCCTGTGTCCATGAGATTCTCCAGACAAGGATACTGGAGTGGGTTGCCATCTCTTTTTCCAGGGGATCTTCCCTACGCAGGGATCAAACCGGTGTCTCTTGCACGGCAGGCAGATTCTTTACCGACTGAGCTACAAGGGAAGCCCAGTTTTCTCAGAGTAAGACGCCAAAGCATACCAAGAACAGCATCGAAGACGACTTCTGGGGACACAACCAAAGCTCATAAAATCCAAATGTTTTCGTTACACTTAACAAATGCCAGTGCTACTGTGTCTCGTGCCACGAAGGAGCCCAGGTGCTGCTTGTACTTGCGTCTCGGAGCTGCTGTCCCCTCTGCCCGAATCGCAGAGCCCGTGGTGTCCCTAACGGAGTGCCGCCTGCGTGCCCCATCTGTGAGGGCCAAACCTCTGTTCTGCTTGCTTCCATTGACAGCATTCATCACGTTGAACGTCAGGCTCTGGGCCACTCGCAGAAGGAGGCGAAAAGTCAAATCCAAAACGTAAGACGTTCGGTTGGGCAAATGACCCAGTTTATTAGTTAGGGGTCTAGAGGAAAAAAAGGAAGTAAGACTGTTTGAGAATTAGAGCGCATAAAAGATGGACTGTGTGGACCTTCATTTGAATCATGATCGAACAAACCAACTGTGAAAAAAGACATTTGTGAGAGAAAGGGGAAAGTCACATATAAACTGTTAGATGACAGGAATTATTGATATTTTTGTTAGGGAGAGGTGGCCTAATGTTTAGATAAAAGTACCATAATTGTTCAGCAATGCCAACGGAAGTATTTAAATTGCCGCAGAATTTGGAATTTGCTTTATGATTATGCAGGCTGGAAAAAAAAACGAGGATGGAAGAAACAAGAGGCAAAATGTTGATAAGGGTGGTAGCTGGATGATAAAGTGTGGGAGTTATGACCATTTTCTTCTCTGTGAAGTTTTCTATAGTAAAGTTAAAAACTAGTCATGGGGAAGGGGTAAATTAGGAGCTTGGAACTAACATACACTGCTGTATGTAAAATAGATAACCAGTAAGGACCTACAGTATATAGCACAGGGATCTCTCCTCAATATTCGTTATCACCTATTGGGAAAGCAATCTGAAAAAGTGAATATATGTGTATATTTAACTGAATCACTTTGCTGTTTACCTGAAACTAACACAACATTGTAAATCAGTACACTCTGCTGGTTCACTTTGTTGTACAGCAGAAACTAACAGCATTATGAAGCAATTATACTCCAATAGAAAACAAAAAGCTATACGCTAATAAAATTTAAAACATGTTTCTCATTGGCTGTGACCTTGGGCAGCATCATGTAATTGCTCTCAGCATTGATCCACTCACCTGTAAAACTCGGACTATATAATTTGAGGATTAAAAGAGGTGCAGATACTCATTTCCTCTCTCTCCTTAGGACTCAAGGGAATCAGATGGGACCCTGCTGTAAAGAGCTCACAGTACAGCATGGGGACTATCAACAGTGATGGCTTCTGTGTCTTGAAACAGACATTGGATGGCTGTGGCAGTCGCGATGTTTCTGCTGTCCAGCCAAGAGGCCACGCGCTGGATCTACATCCAAAACGGTCTGTTTTCCCGAGCGGAGGCCTGTCTGTGCTGCCACTTCGTGGCCACATTGGGAACTGCATCCGTGACAGCCTGCTGAGGTCTCTTTAAGTTCACCCCAGAGCAAGGCATCAGCACTTGAACGTGAAGCTGCCCGCATGAGGAGACCCTTGCATCAGCCCTTGGAACGCATTTCCAGCCAAGGGAGTGGGTGGCCCGGGCAGGGGGTGCAGGAAGAGCAAGCTGAACAGCCCACGGTGCCCCTAACAAGGATGGAAAGAAGTGAAAGTCGCTCAGTCGTGTCCGACTCTTTGTGACCCCATGGACTATACAGTCCTTGGAATTCTCCAGGTCAGAATAGTGGAGTGGGTAGCCTTTCCCTTCACCAGGGGATCTTCCTAACCCAGGGATCAAACCGGAATCTCCTGCCTTGTAGACGGATTCTTTGCCAGATGAGCTACAAGGGAAGCCCAAGAATACTGGAGTGGTTAGCATATCCCTTTTCTTGTGAATCTTCCTGACCCAGGAATTGAACCGGGGTCTCCTGCATTGCGGGCGGATTCTTTACCACCTGAGCCATCAGGGAAGCCCAACAAGGATGGAGTCACATGTGAAAGCAAATGTCCTCAGGAGAAGGTCGTGCGGAAGACACGACAGCACGTGGGTCATGGGTTTGATGCTTGTGACAGCTGAGTGCCTGCAAGTGCCAGGCTTCGCACGGGTGTCTCCTCTTGGACCGGCCCACCCTGCCACGAGGGGGAGACAGGAGATGGGCCAGGTTCATCACACACTTGGAAGAGCTCTTGCTGTGTTTCCCACCAATCCCAGCCCACGTAACCATCACAGTTGAAGCCAGAACCGTCATCAGAGTGCGGGCTACTGCCACAAGCTGCACCTCCTCTTTATTATTACTGTCTCTCAGCAGGGGCATGTTTATCCAACTCTGAAATATGCAAATTAAAAAATATATATATGGTATGGGTGCAACAGACAGAATTCTAAAAATGGACTCAAGCTACCTACCCCTTGTTTTTCAGTCACACACTAATCTCGGTGCTGCTGTGAAGGGGCTTTGCAGATGCAGCTGGAGTCCTAAGCCAGGGTAGAGAGCATCTGGTGGGCTCAGTCTTGGTGAGCCATTTAAAAGCAGCAAGTTTCCTCCTGCAGGCAAAGTCAGAATGTTTCATGGCACAAGAAGGACTCAGATCTCTGCAGCTGGTGTGAAGATGGGGGGGTTGTCTAGTGAGAAGGTGGCCTCAGGGCAGAGAGCAGCCCCCATCTGGCCACCAGCAAGGACGTGAGGGTCTCAGACCTGCTGTCTCAAGGAGCTGGACCCCACACCAGAGCCTGGCCTTGTGAGATGTGGCACAGTGGAAACCCCACCTGGCTCACTAAGCCACATCTCTATCCTAGGAGGTGGGCATTACGGCCATACTCTCCACTTTATCTGAATTTGGGCTCCCAGGATGCAGAATGGATTAATCATACACCTTGTTCCAATTCCCATCATAGTGTCTCATTGTTGGCCCACGTCTGTTTGTTCACTTGTTTCAGTGCTACAGGAGAGCCACCCCTCCCCACCGGAAAACAAAAACAACAACAACAACCCTCTAGCTGGAGGAGAAAGGGGCTCCCTGGTTAAGAGATTTTCCTGGAGAAGGACCTGACAACCAGCAGCAAATGGCACTGCCATTCCTCTGGAGCACACGGGCTCCAAACTGAAGTGTATATTCTTGGTGAGAAAATGCCACCAGAAGGGGCCACAGATGTTCAGGCTAAAATAATGTTCTGTAAAAAGAGCCAAATCAGTTGCATGAGGAACTAACGAACACGTGAACTGACAGTTGAGAGCATCTGAGGGCCGGCGGCAGTCCCTGGAACCAACCGTCTATGTGTGGCTTGGGTGCAGGGTGGGCCTGTCGGCTCCTCCTGCAGAGACGCCTGAAGGACAGGGAAGGAGGGGGTGGTGGCAAACTCCTGGACCCCGAGAGGAGTGTCTTACCAAGCCTGTGGACATGAGAGAGGATTTGAATCTGAGGGTGATTAAGTTGTTCATCACCAGCACACTGCGATTGGAATTCTGTGCATCAACAGAATCAGCTGTTAGAAGAAAAATGAGAGCTGTGTGAAGCATGAGGGTTAGCATGAGGGAGAGCTTCTCGTTATGAAAATAGTGGATGCTCATTATACAAATGTTAGAAAATGTAAATGGTAGGATGTTGTTTTTGAGTCGCTAAGTTGTGTCTGGCTCTGTGACCCCATGGACTGCACATGCCAGGGTCCTCTGTCCTTCACTATCTACTGGAGTTTGCTCAAGCTCATGTCCATTGAGTCGGTGATGTCATCCAACCATCTCATCCTCTGTCATCCCCTTCTTCTCCTTCCTTCAATCTTTCCAGGCATCAGGGTCTTTTCCAGTGAGTAAGTTCTTCGCATGAGGTGGCCAAAGGACTGGAGTTTCAGCTTCAGCATCAGTCCTTCCAATGAATATTCAGGACTGATTTCCTTTAGGGATGGACTGGTTGGATCTTCTTGCAGTCCAAGGGACTCTCAAGAGTCTTCTCCAACACCACAGTTCAAAAGCATCAATTCTTCAGTGCTCAGTCTTCTTTATGGTCCAAACTCTCATATTCACATATGACTACTGGGAATATCATAGCTTTGACTCTACAGACCTTTGTTCCTTTTTCTCTTGTCACTGTTGAGACCTTGGGCACCTGCACTCTTTGTCACTCCTTGAACTCTTGACCCTGACCTTGGATTGATCAGAAATCCAAAGCTGGAGCTGGAGACATCTTGAGGTAGCAGCCGTGACCCTGTGATGAGCAGAGGTGAAGTGTACTTCTTGCCTGTTTCATGAAGCCAAAAACATTCATGTTATTGTGAAAAGCCCAGGCTTCCCACAAGCAGAGCACAAGGGCCAGAGGGGCTCTCGAGCGGGCTAACCCAGAATGCCACAGAACCTCCTTCCCCACCACTGGTGGCCTGGCTGTCAGAAAACACGGACATGGATGTGGGGTCCATGGAAGCAGTGGGCACACCTGCCCCTGCCCTCATCCTTACACCCTCCTGGACTAGGAACCAAAACAACAGTAACTTAAACCAGAGAAGTTTAATTCCCCATCTGCCAAAGTCCAAGTGGCTCTGTGGCCCCAGGTCTTCAGGGGCCCCAGCTCCTTCTTGCTCACAGCTCTGTGTTCCCCTGGGTGTGACCCTTGTCTTCACCATGGTTCTCACAGCAACATCCCAAAAAGGCTGGCAGAGTTGGGGGAAGGGAAAGACCGTGTTGGCCTGAGTCACATGGTCATACCTAGCTGCAAGGGAGTCTGGGAAATGAGGTCTTCATTCTCATAATCTCTTCCCAGCTTAACATTCTAGTCCTGCAGAGAATACCAGCAACAGCTTTATCTGAGATCCTCTGTGACCCTCCACCCCCTCTGGGTTTGGGAGACCCTCTCTTCAACATCTCAGGAATTCAATCAGACCTCCTGTGAGCCAGTGCTGTGCTCTCACCAGCTTGTGAGGTTGGGTTCTCCATCCGCTCATTCAACACTGCTAAATTCTAGGCTCTGCCTGTTCTTCCCACCCCACTGGCCGCTACACTGAGAGAGGTCCACAGCCAATGCGTGGTGGAACCAGCGTCTGGCTGAAGTCTGGTCCCAGACGGCCAGTGTGCTCCTTCCAGGCTTTGCTCCCCTGCCACTGGTCCACCCTGCCGCGCATTTGTCTTGCTTATTTGTCTCACTTTTTGTGGGCCTCTCCTGACCAGCACATAAGTTTGTGAGGGCAGACTGGCTCTGTTGTATCTGCTGTGGATCTCAACAGCCCACGACTGCCCCTGGCGCTCAGTGCAAGCCCCTGTCGGTGAGCGGATGAATGAGTGAAGGCCTTCTAAAGTCCTTTCACAGCCACACTGCTTCCCTGTCCATGAGCGCATGCATGCTAAGTTGCTCAGTCGTGCTGACTCTGTGCAACCCTGTGGACTGTAGCCCGCCAGGCTCCTCTGTCCGTGGGGTTTTCCAGGCAGGGCTACTGGAGTGGCTGTCACGCCCTCCGCCCCAGGGATGCAGCTCGTGCCCTTACATCTCCTGCGTTGGCAACGTGTCCTTTAGCACTAGCGCCACCTGGGGAGCCCCTGTTCCTGCCGGGACTCAAGATAAAGCGGCTTCGCGGATTGGACTGCTTCTCCCTCAGGTGGAACACTGGAGAGCACTTTCTCCAAGGGGAGTTCTCACAGCCAAAGACTCTCCCATCAGCAGGAACAGAGCCAGTGTCCGGAGGTGGCAGAAAAGCCAGTTGGAGCCCGACTGGGCTGGGACCCCAGGGAGAGCCGGTCCACTCCCGGCGGCTTCTCCACCCCCCGCCGGGGCCTCTGGTGTAAGCGGCTCTGTGGGCTCCTGCGGGCCTCTGCCTGTCTCTGCTCTGTCATCTTGTCACCACCCTCCCAGTCCCTTCCGGCCACAGGGGAGCCTTGGGCTTCTCTCATGCCCGTCTCATGGCTCTGCTGCTCACCTCACACCGGGGCAGCACACAGAGCACCCCCTCCTGAGGGGGTCTGTGTGTGTGTGTTCCTCTGTGTGTATGTGTATACCTGTGTGTATATCTTGTCTGTGTTTGTGTGTGTATAACTCTGTATGTCTTGTCTGTGTGTGTACCTCTGTGTATGTGTATACCAGTGTGTATGTCTTGTCTGTGTGTGTGTTCCTCTGTGTGTATGTGTATGCCTGTGTGTATTGTCTCTGTGTGTGTATACCTCTGCATGTGTATACCTGTGTCTATGTCTTGTCTCTGTGTGTGTGTGTTCCTCTGTGTGTGTGTATGCCTGTGTGTATGTCTTCTGTGTGTGTGTGAGTTCCTCTTTGTGTGTGTACACCAGTGTGTATGTCTTGTCTGTGTGTGTGTGTTCCTCTGTGTGTATGTGTATACGTGTGTGTATGTCTTGTCTGTGTGTGTGTGTTCTGTGTGTATACCTGTGTGTATGTTTCTGTGTGTGTGTGTGTGTATACCTGTGTGTATATTTTGTCTGTGTCCATGTGTGTGTGTTCCTGTGTGTATACTTGTATGTCTTGTGTGTGTGTGCCTGTGTGTGTGTATACCTGTGTGTGTGTATACCTGTGTGTATGTCTTGTCTGTGTGTGTTCCTCTGTGTGTATGTGTATACCTGTGTGTATGTCTTCTCTGTGTGTGTGTTCCTCTGTGTGTGTGTATACCTGTGTGTATGTCTTGTCTGTGTGTGTGTACCTCTGGGTGTGTGTGTATACCTGTGTGTATGTCTTCTGTGTGTGTGTGTGTTCCTCTGTGTGTGTGTATGCCTGTGTGTATGTCTTCTGTGTGTGTGTGTGTTCCTCTGTGTGTGTGTGTATACCTGTGTGTATGTCTTCTGTGTGTGTTCATGCCTGTGTGTGTGTTCCTCTGTGTGTGTGTATGCCTGTGTGTATGTCTTCTCTCTGTGTGTGTGTGTGTTCCTCTGTGTGTATATACGTGTGTGTATGTCTTGTCTGTGTGTGTACCTCTGTGTGTATGTGTATACCAGTGTTTATGTCTTGTTTGTGTGTGTTCCTATGTGTGTATGTGTTTACCTGTGTGTATGTCTTGTCTGTGTGTGTGCCTGGCTCTGGGAGCCTCAACCCTGGTGTCATCTTACTTTTCAAATGTACCAGCCGTCTGACTTACCCTGCAACGTTTACTGCCCATTTTCCACCTCAGGATCCTTTTCCTAACAGTGCTCCTGCTGGGCGTTTATCCCAACGGAACATAGCCAGAACTCAGGCAACATGAGTGAGCCCTAATATCAGTCTAACAGACTGCGAACTGCGCAGGGACCCTCAAGTCCACCCCAAACCAGTTTTGAGTCATCAGGTGGGCACTGCTTTACCCCCACCTCCCGGAAGGATTAAAGACAGCTGATTCAAGCTGTGCAGAGATGTCACCTCTTACATCTGCATTGGCAGGAGAGTTCTTTACCACTAGGGCCACCTGGAACCCAATGTTATCTATATTTTACACAATTAAAGACAATAAGAAAAAAACCTAGGATAGGCTTGGAAAAGTTTCACTAGATGTGGGCATGGACATGCTTAGGAAAATCCTGGCAGAGCATCAGGAGGAAGGGAAGTGAATTAAACCTCTCTGTGACCCATGGCTTAGTCAGTTTCAATTTCTTCTAAGTAGGAAAACATACAAGATCAACAACTTAAATGCTCTTACAGAAACAGAAAAGTTTTATGGCCCACTTAAACATTGTAAATCTTCAATTAAGACAAGAAATAAACCTGTTCTGGAACTCTGAGTAGATGTGATGGGTTAAATTGTGTTCCTTCAAAATTTACATGTTGAAGTCTCAGCCCCAGGGCTTCAGGATGTGACCTTATTTGGAAATAAGGTCTTTATAGATTAATCAAGTTAAAATGAGATCATCAAATATTTGCAGGGCAGCAGTGGAGTTGCAGACATAGAGAAAAGACTTGTGGACATGGGGGGAGAGGAAGGAGGGGAGGGCCAAAGGAGAGTCGTGTGGAAACACGCACATTACCGTTGTACAATAGACAGCGAGTGGGAGCGTGCTGTATGGCTCACGGAGTTCAGCCTGGCGCTCTGGGACCACCTTGGCGGGGAGATGGGGTGGGAGGTGGGAGGGAGGTTCAAGAGGAAGGGGGCACCTGTACACCTATGGCTGATTCACGTTGTACGGCAGAAACCAACACAATATTGTAAAGCAGTTATCTTTCAACTAAAAGAGTCGTCAGGCTGGGCCCTGATCCAATATGATTGACGTTCTTATAAAAAGGGAACATTTGGACACAGACACACAGGGAGATGTCATGTGAAGATGAAGGCAGAAGTTGGGGTGATGCTTCTTCAAGCCAAGGAGCCCCAGAGATCGCCAGCAAACCCCCAGAAGCCGGGAGAGAGGCAGAGGACAGATTCTCCCTCAGACTCAGAAGGATTCATCCTGGTGACACCTCAGTCTCGCACCTGTGTCCTCCAGAACTGTGAATCCATAGATCCCCATCGATTAAGCCAGCCGGCTGCAGTGTTCTGTTATGGCAGCCTCAGAAAACTATACACGGGGCTTAAAACAACAGACCTTTTCTTCCCTCTGTGACCATGTTCAAATGTTCCTCTTCTCAGGGGGCACCAGGCAAATAGGATTAGGGCACACCATTCTCCATCGTCACGGATTACATCTACAAAGACCTCATTTCCAAGTGAAGTCATATTGACAGGCATGGAGTGGAGGCAGGGTGAGGATTCTCAGGCCTTTGCACTTGGATTGAATTACACCATCGGCTTTCCTGGGCCTCCAGCTTGCAAATTGTGTGATTGTTGGTCTTCTCAGCCTCCACAACCCTGTGAACCGAGTCCTCTAATAAATCTATTCTTGTGTAAATCTGTCCCCGGTTCTGTGTCTTTGCAGGGCCCTAACAAGCACTGACTCAGACTTCTGCTTCTGGGCTCTGAGCCACTGACAGGCGGCGGTCCTAGTTCGTGAGGTTGGCCAGCAGGGTCCGAGCACACTTTTTCTGGGCCCCACGAAGGAGGCCCGTCCACACTGGGGAGACCTGCGTCCCAGTGTCAGGAGACCCGTTGGCCCACAAATAGAAGCCAGTTCAGTCAGTTCAGTCACTCAGTCGTGTCCGACTCTGCGACCCCATGAATCGCAGCACGCCAGGCCTCCCTGTCCATCACCAACTCCCGGAGTTCACTCAGACTCACCTCCATCGAGTCCGTGATACCATCCAGCCATCTCATCCTCGGTCATCTCCTTCTCCCCACATTCTCCAAAATCAACTTGTCTAGCCACAGAGGGGATATTTTGGTTTCCCATCTGCCAAGTCATTTTCCTGACAGGGCCCCTGGTTGAGAACATAGGTGAGACGCCATTGGCTGGGCCCTTGGGAACATCTGATCATGTGGTTCCTTTCTGCCACCCACAGGCCACCCTGCTGGCCCCGGGCTAAAGCTTACATTCTTAGGATAGCCAGCCTCAACTCCTTGCCCTCCAGGCCCCAGCAGCATGCTGAACTGACATCTTGCAGACCCTCTGTCTCTAGAGTCCTAGCCTGGAGCATCCTTTCCTCTCCTCCTGGACCTCTGACCCCAAGCATCCTTTGCCTGGCTGATGTTTGCAATGTTGTTCAGTTGCTCAGTCATATCTGACTCTTTGCCACCCCAAGGACTGCAGCACTCCAGGCCTCCCTGTCCTTTACTAACTCCCAGAGCTTGCTCAGACTCATGTCCATTGAGTTGATGATGCCATCCAACCATCTCATCCTCTGTCGTCCTCTTCTCCTCCCACCTCCAATCTCTCCCAGCATCAAGGTCTTTTCAAATGAGTCAGTTCTTCACATCAGGTGGTCAAAGGATTGGAGCTTCAGCTTCAGCATCAATCCTTCCAATGAATATCCAGGGTTGATTTCCTTTATGACTGACTGGTTTGATCTCCTTGCTGTTCAAGGGACTCTCAAGAGACTTCTCCAGTACCACAATTCAAAAACATCAATTCTTTGGCACTCAGCTTTCTTTACGGTCCAACTCTCACATCCATACATGACTATTGGAAAATCCATAGTTTTGACTATATGGACCTTTGTTGGCAAAGTAACATCTTTGCTTTTTAATATGCCGTCTAGGTTTGTCATAGCTTTCTTTCCAAGGACCAAGTATCTTTTAATTTCATGGCTGCAGTTACTGTCCACAGTGATTTTGGAGTCTAAGAAAAGAAAATCTGTCACTATTTCCAATTTTTCTTCTTCTATTTGCCATGAAGTGATGGGATTGGATGCCATGATCTTAGTTTTTTGAATGCTGAGCTTTAAGCCAGCTTTTTCATTCTCTTCATTCACCCTCATCAGAGGCTGATTAGTTCCTCTTTGCTTTCTGCCATTAAAGTGGTATCAGCTGCGTATCTAAGGTTGTTGCTATTTCTCCCAGCCATCTTGATTCTAGCTTGTGATTCATCCAGCCTAGCATTTCACTTGATGTACTCAGCATAGAAGTTAAATAAGTAGGGTGACAGTATACAGCCTTGATATACTCCTTTCCCAATTTTGAACCAGTCTGGCTGGTACTATCTTTCGACTCGGCTTCCAATCTGGCTGTCCCCTCCTCCAGGAAGCATTCCTGGATTGCCCTGGCTGCTTTAGGTCTCTCCTCTGTGCCCTCCATTAAGGCCCTGATCACACCACGAGTGAGACGGGGAAGATCTTCACGCTTGTCTTGGCTGCAACTGTGGGCTCCGCTTGCCTCCTCTCAGTGTGCTGAGCAGAACAGAAGGAACTGTTTTTCCTCCCATCCTCCCCCGTCACTGCCCCCTCCAGTTTCTCTTCCTCCCTCCTCGACTTCACCTGGTCCTCCCTCAATCTGCTGATTCCCTCACTTGCCAGGATAATAACAGAGCTGTAAGGGGCCTCCTCCCAAGCCACTGACACCCCCTCTCAGAGTCCAGCCTTCTCTCCCAGCTGCTCCCGCCTTCAGTTCCACGCCAGCCTTGATTTACTGCGCAGGTCGGGCTGTTTGCCAGGTGTCTGGTCCTGTCTAGAAGCAAGCAGTTAGCTTCGAGGTGATAAATGTGGCTCAACGGAGCTCAGCCCAGCCGTGGCTCCCAGGTCAGTCCCCAGACGCCTCGTAATTCCCCCACTCCCCATCTCTGCAAAGAGTTTAGCCAAGAGAGATGATTTATGTACTTATTTTAAAAATGCTCTTATTTGCTTATTTTCTGGCTGAGCTGGGTCTTCACTGCTGCGTGGGTTTTCTCTGGCTGCAGAGGGCAGGGGCCACTCCTCTTCGCAGTGCACGTTTCTCGCTGTGCTGGCTTCTGCTGTCGCAGAATGTGGGCTCCAGGGCACATGGGCTTCAGCAGTCGTGACACGTGGGCTCAGTCGCTGTGGTACACAGTTTAGTGCCTCTGCAGCACGTGGGATCTTCCTGAATCAGGGATCGAACCTGTGTCTCCTGCACCGGCAGGTGGATTCTTTACCACTGATCCACCAGGAAAGACCCAAGAGAGATGATTTAAATAACCTGCCTCCAATTCTTCTTTGTTCCTGGAACTGTCTCGCACACACTATATTTTGAAAAATCCAGGTAACAGTTACACTCAATATACTCCTTAGCTGGGAAAGATGGACTCCTTTCTGCCTGGGCATTTCTATTCCTGCCGGCAGGGAAGGCACGCGGGCTGATGGACGCCGACTACAGTGATGACCTCAGGTGTTCGGGATTTGTCTTTAGAGAGCCGAGGAGGAGCAGGCGCTCCAGCTGCCTTGTGTAGCCGGGAAAATATGCGTGTTAAATATCTCTGCGCTCATGAAGGTTTTCAGTGAACCATGTGACAACGTGCCCTCAGAATGACCCTCCTCCTCCGTGGGACCCGAGGCAGACGACGTGCCCCTGGGTCAGGAGCCATCTCAGCAGGGACGCCTGCGTGGCAGGAACAAAGCAAACGAAACAGAACACCTGGTCCTCAGACAGAGAAAAGCAGCTGAAGAGCCCCTGAAACTCTGAGAAGAAATACACTGTACTTGACCACAGTGCAGGCTCTGATTTCTCAAAAAGGACATACAAGGTAGTTTATGTGAGCTTCCCAGGTGGCTCGTGGTAAAGAGTCTGCCTGCCAGTGCAGCAGACCCAGATTCGATCCCTGGGTGGGGACGGTCCCCTGGAGAGGGAAATGGCAACCCGCTCCAGTATTCTTGCCTGGAGAATCCCATGAGCCTGGCGGGCTGCAGTCTGTGGGGCCACAAACAGAAACAAGTGACTAAGCAACGACAATATGGCAGAGTTCTACCTTGTAGACAACGGTGGGATGCCGCGGAGGGTCCAGGTGTGGGGAGCTGTCCGGGGCGTGGAGCAGAGGGCTCCATGTGTGAGCCCCGGGCCTGGCGATGGCCTGTGTGCGGGCCTGACTCACAGCTCCTGGAACCCGTGTTTTTGCCCAGTCCTCTTTGAGCTTCTGGGCCCAACTGTCCACATGCATGAGTTCTGGGTATCCATCTTCCCCAGTGCAGACGCCTATTCATCACACTACGGGTGTTGGCCAGTGCCTGGCTCTGCTGTGGATTCTGGTGTTGGAGGAGGTGGTAAGACGCCCTGCCCTGCCCTGCCCTGCCCTCGCGTGCTGCTGGTGGGACAAGCAGAGAAGTGGTATATATATCAGGCCCTCTCTCTAGGACCGCCTTTGCAGGACCTCCATGCAGCGACAAAGACCCACCACAGCCAAAAAATTAGAATACTAAGCGTGACTGCGGCTGTGTACAGAGCACTTGCTCTGAGTGCCCTGCACTGCGGAAACCTGCCCCCTCCCTGAACCTGCACAGCCTCCTGTGGGCTGGTGCTCCCAGGGTCTTTATGGGAAGAAGTCAGTGTCAGACGAGGGGCAGGGGCTGTCGCTAGCCAGGGAGGGGTGGAGGTGGGCTAAACCTGGGTCCATCAGACTCCAACACTCACGCCCTTGTCCTGCCCCAAACACCGCCCTGGAGGAGTTCCTGCAGGTAACGGAGCCGGGGCTGCACCAGTGACGGGCAGGACCCCATCTGGGCCCCCAAGTGTGCAGAGGGGTGGAGCGGGGTGGCCCGTGGCTCCAGCTCCTCTCCCTGCTCTTCCCTCAAGACCTTTCAGCACCTCCACTGGGCGCACACGGAGCCCGAAGAAGGCTGCCCTGGCCGGAGCAGGCGGCCAACCGTGTCCCGCCCCGACTGCTCCAGGGTTTTATTCGTGGTGGTGGTGGTGGGGCTACGCTCTAGTTACAGCGCGTGGGCTCCTCACTGCAGTGGCTTCCCTGGCTGTGGAGCCGGGCTCCAGGGCTCGTGGACTTCAGCAGCTGTGGTGTGTGGGCTCAGCGGTCGCGGCTCCCAGGAGCTGGAGCACGGGCTGAGGAGCTGTGGGCCACGGGCTGAACTGCCCTGTGGCGTGTGGGATCTGCCCAGATCAGGAACCGCTGCCACCAGGGAAGCCCTGCGGTCACTGTTACTGGTCTTGGCCCCGAAGGGCAGTGTACTGGGGTGAAGATGCAGCCACGTATTCCAGAAGTGTGCACCCCGTGAGAAGCCCAGGAACTCGCCCCTGATCCGGACCCCGCAGCTAGCTTCTCTGGGGTGGCTGTAGAGGGAGAGAAGGCTGGTTTGTTAGTCTCCTTAAACAGGCTCTGTCCCTTCCTAACTGTGTGGCCTTGGACACGTTGCTTAACCACTCTGAGCCTCAGTTTCCTCATCTGCAGGAGGGTGTGATCTTGAGTTCATGCAGAGGAAGGTGCATGGAGGGAGCAGTCCCTGGTATGATTTCAAGCTGCTGCATGAAGCTGCCAGGAGTGAGGCTGCTGTGTCTCTGGACATCACATCCACATCCCAGGCAGAAAGACATAGGACAGGAAGACCTTGAGGTCAAGAAGGGGAGCTCCTCTGCTGGGACTGGTGTGGACCAATCACAACTCATCCCTTTCATGGGTGGCCCTGCCTTTGAGATGCTGAAAGCTCCAGGTGCTGTCTGCCACCTTTCCGTGTGGGGGTCAGGATAGCGTGGAGGCCGGTGGCTGGGAGGGAGTGCAAAGTCCAGGCACGCGTCGCCTTACCTAGGCAGGAGGTGCCCTTGTGCCTTGTAAAGACAGAGAAAAGAGGACGGTGACCTGGCCCTGTGTGCCAGGTCACACCTGATGGGAACTGGCCCCAGGCCACCACTGTCCACACCAGATCATGTTCCCCTGGCAGACGCTGGAGCTGGACTCTGGCAGGGGGTCTCCAGTGAGATGTTACTTAAATGGTGTTACATCCAGCTGGCTATCAAGGCCCTGGGAACAACTGAAGGCATCCCTGGCTTGCACGCCTCCTGTGACGGGGAGCCCTCCACGTGTCCAGGACTGGCAGCTCCGGTCAGGCACTGCGGCCACAGGAAGAACCTCTCACTCCCTGGGGAGGCCGGAAAATGAACAGACAGTGGAAATCCAGCCAGGAAAATTTTATACATCATCTGCGCTCTGGCCAGGATGTCTAGAGAAAGAGCCTTGAAAAATGCAGCCTTTGAGCCAGACCAAGGGTCAGGGGTGGACTCATCCAGCCCCTGGCTTTCAAATGGTTAAGCAAGTCTCTGCAGCCCTCCACCCACCCTGTCCCCAAGGCTGTGAAAGGTAAATCAGCTCCAAGGGGGGCTTCAGGGGTCTCCTCTTGTCTCACCCTGCTGCTTTCTCCTCTCTCATTAAAGCTCAAAGAATACTTAACAAAAAACACCTTGAGAATTTCCAAGGCCTGGTTGGAGCTGCCAAGAAAACTGCAAACTCTGGAAAACAAACAGCTGGCAATGGTCCTTCAGCTGACCAAGGAGGTTCTGAGGAGAGATCTACTCTGAACCTCCCTCCAAACTCCCCACCAAAGTCAGAAGCCCGTCCTCAGGAGGCTCCAAAGTCGGGGCGCCAAGGCTGATCTCAAGGGGTCCTGTGGACAGAGGCTGATGGGCGATCCCCAGGTGGAAGAGAAAGGGGATACGCTCTCCTGGGGGGAGACTGTGAACACCTGCGGAGACTGTTGTCTTTTCCAGAGCCTGGGCCAGTGTCTGTGTGTCTGTGTGCTGGTTTGCAAGGTCTGGCTCAAGAGCCAAAACGGTCCTTGAGGGGGAGGGGAGCAGCACCCACAGGGTGTAGGAGAGCGAGGACCTGCTGGAGAGACTTGGCCGCTCCCAGTGCCGCCTGGGCGCCTGCAGACTGGGGGGACTCACCTTCTCCCCACACCCCATCCTGCCCTAGTAGGTGGTTAAGAGCGTCCACCCTACAACGGGGCAGCTCTGCCAGCCAAGCCTCCTCGGCCACCGGCTCCCTGAGCCTTTTGTCTGCATCTCCAAACGGGATCACAGTTCTCGGCTCAGCTGAGTTTTGCTGCTGTAACAAAAAGCTCTCCAGCCCCAGGGGCTTGGAGCAAAGGTTTATTTCCTGTTCAAACATGAGGAGGAAATATGAGGGCCCTGCAAGAAGTCCTTCTCATCCGTCGTCTGAGGTTGGGGTCCTCAAAAGCGGTCCTCGAGATAAAGCTTTGCGAGGCAGGCAGTTTACCTGGGAGATGATGGCCAGTAGGGGAAAGAGAGAGGGAGGGAAGGAGGCACACGAGGTTGCTCTCTTTGGGACTGATGACCCCGTGGACAGCAGGCTCACTCCCACGGGGCCATGGGAAAAGGTGTAGAACCGCCCCACCCAAGGGAAGGTTATCTAGTCCAGGGTGAGGAAGCTGTGGGTCCTGGAGACGGGTTGCCCAGCCTTTTCATCTGCTCGCGAAGAAACCCAGGCTAGACACCCAGAGACAGAGCAGGGCTTCTGCAGGGAGGCCCAAGCACCAGTGACTGAGCGTGGGCACCAACGCTGTCCGCTCGGCTCCGGAACCCTGGCCGCCCGGGACCCAGGGTGCTGCAGGAGATTCTGTGGAAGGACAAGGGGACGAGGTGTCCTGCCCTGGTTCCGAAGCTTCCGCCAGAAGTGACGGGGGAACCTGGAAATCATAATTATTGGCCAAAGACTGGGACCTGCCCTGAGGGCTCCTGGGTTTACATCAGCTTAAGGGGCTGATGCCAAGTAGGAGCTAAGTAAATGTGCTTTTCTGTTTTTTGCATTCATTCAGCAAGCATTTCTGAGCCCCTTTGTGGGAACCAGGCATAGAGCTGGTGCCAGCCCCTGCCCTCTGTGAGCGCGGGCTGGAGGGGCCAGCCACATTGGCACATCATTGCCATTCTGTGGGGAAGCTGTGCCTGGGGTCTGTACCCTGCAATCCTGCATGGAGGAGTCGTGAGAATCCTCCCAGAGCGGGGGTGTTGGCGTGGGGCTTTGAAGGACGGCTGGGGGCTCTTCCAGAGGGTCTCAATAAAGAAAGCTTTTCTCATGAAGTGAAGTACTGTCATGACAACTCATGGATGCCTGCGACCTGGCAGTTTACAGCAGCATTTCTTACATGGAATTTCATTCACATGTCAAAATGACCCTTTGTTGTGAATATTAGTGTCCCTATTTTACAGATGAGTAAAACTGAGGCTCACAGTTAAGTCAGTTTCCTGGGGTGATGTGGCTAGAGAGTGACTCAGGATTTGAGCCTGGGTCTGGTGGCTCAGAGGTTAAAGCATCTGCCTCTAATGCGGGAGACCCGGGTTCGATCCCTGGGTCGGGAAGATCCCCTGGAGAAGGAAATGGCAACCCACTCCAGTATTCTTGCCTGGATAATCCCATAGACGGAGAGTCCATGGGGTCGCAAAGAGTCGGACACGACTGAGCGACTTCACCTCACCTCATAGTCTAAGCCACTTCTAGAGGAGTGTGTCTGCCCCTCAGTAACTGGGTGACTTTGCCCTGGCCACTCTCCTGCTTTGAGTTCCTCATCCATAGATGGAGACAGTCCCCTGGGCTGTGCACCTCAGCACGAGCAGGTGGCCTTGGGCCAGAAGGCCTCTGCTGACATCCCAGGCTGCAGCGGTCATGCCTGTCTTAGCTCAACAAAACGCCACACACTAGGGGCTCAGACTGCCCAGGCTTACCTCTCACAGCTCTGGACACTCCTGGTCCAAGGCCGGGGGGCCAGCGTGGTTGGGCTCCTAGGGGATTTCTCTTCCTACCTTGGGGATGGCTGCCTTCTCCCTGTGGGTCTCCTCCTCTGAGGAGGGCACGAATCCCATCAGGGGTCCCACCCTCATGACCTAATCACCCAAAGGCCCACCTCCAAATACCATCTCATGCAAGGAGGGGGGAGGTGAGATGTTAGGGCCTCAACATAGGAATTTTTGGGGGACAAAAACGTTCAGTTCATGGGAGACCCCTCTTTATGGGTGCAGTACCAAGCGCGGGAGCGCTGTGTGCCCTTTGCAGCAGCTTCTGTTGGCTTACCCGTGTGTCTCTGCTCGGTCGCTCAGTCACGTCTGACTCTGCGGCCCCGGGGACGGTAGCCCACCAGGCTCCTCTCTGCCCATAGGATTTCCCAGGTGAAAATACTGGAGCGGGCTGCCATTTCCTCCTCCAGGATTACCTGGATCGCTTGCTATTTCTGTCTCCCCTGCTGGTGTGAAGCAATGGGTGAAGTGAAGTCGCTCAGTCGTGTCTGACTCTTTGCGACCCCATGGGCTGTAGCCTACCAGGCTCCTCCGTCCATGGGATTTTCCAGGCAAATAGTCCTGGAGTGGATTGCCATTTCCTTCTCCAGGGGATCTTCCCAACCCAGGGCTTGAACCCGGGTCTCCCGCACTGTAGATGGACGCTTTACCGTCTGACCACCAGGAAGTCACCAGGAAGCAATGGGTAAGCACTTATTGGTGATGGGTTACAGGGCAGAGTGGCGCCTGCTCTGAGCACCTGCAATGCAGCTTCTATGATCACCGGGAGAGAAGTCTCCAGAACGGCCCACCTGAGTGTGTCCAGCCCCATGGTCACGGTCCTAGTGGTCTAAGATGCCTCTCCTCTAACCTACCTTCTATGTGGCACCCAGAGCATCTTTCTAAAAGGCACATGGCACCTTGGCAACCAGCTGCCTCACCCTGCCACGCCTCCTCATTACATTTATGGGAGATTACCTCTGCTTCTCGGGCTTCCCAGGTGGCACTAGGGGTAAAGAACCCGCCTGCCATGCAGGCCACGGAAGAAACGCAGGTTCCACCCTGGGTCAGGAAGATACCCCAGAGGAAGGCACAGCGACCCACTCCAGCGTTCCTACCTGGAGAACCCCATGGACAGAGGAGCCTGGCGGGCTACAGGCCGTGGTCTCAAAGAGGAGTCAGACGCGACGCAAGCGACTTAGCACGCAGCACGCACGCGCCTCTGCTTCCCAGTTTCGGGGCCCCAGGGTCTGGTCCTCAGTTTCCTCTGTGAGGTCAGCTCTTCCCTGCTTTACTCCGTAAACAGCAGGCCGCTGGAATGGCTTTTGGCTCTGGCCCCATGCCCTGCTCTGCACTCCACCGGGGGGTGGGAGGTGTGGGTGGTGGGGCTGTATCCTGACTCCGCCTCCGCTTCGGGCCTCAGGCCCCATCCCCACCCCGCAGCCTCCCTAACCCCTCCCACCAGGGAGAGGCGGGTCAGTGCTGGGGGTGGGGGGCTCGGGGCTCTGGGTCC
>SJXQ01011408.1:218934-236925 GCA_006408695.1 Aepyceros melampus
CGCAGGTCCCCCCCCGTGCCCCCTCACCCCACTTCTGCTACCGTCTGGCCCCCACCTGGCGGGGAGCGTGGGAGGATGGAGTGATCCGCGGATGCACACGCAGAGCTTGGCACGTGTGCCACGGCAGCTCCCTGGTTGTCTGCAGTCTGAGCCCAGGGGCCTGGTGGGTGGTCAGAGAAGCTCTGGGTCCGCCAGTGCGCTGTGCGCGCTCCGATTGTCCACAGGCTCCCCAAAGGCCAGGCTGGGATTTGTCCACCCCCGGTGCCCCTGGAGCCAGGGCGGGGCCCTGTGTGCCGGCCACCTGCCTCCTGAGCCCTGGCTGTTGGCCTTGGGGATGCTTGTGCGTTCCTTTCCGCGCTCCTGTGATGCACATTTGATACTGCTTTACCTTCCCTAAATGACCAGCAATTAGAGATTTATGTGCAAAGCCCCTGCTGGGTCAATACTAGGCTGGCCTTGTGCCCCTAATCTTCCTCCCCCTCCTTTCACCCCTCCTCCCCCAGCCTCCTAGCCTCCCATCCTTCCCTTGTGCTCAGAGGTGCCCAGAGGCTTCCCAGGGGGCGCTAGTGGTAAAGAACCTGCTGCCAATGCAGGAGACGGGGGAGCCGAGGGTTCTATCCGGCTGATGGGCTCTGTCGGGTTGGATCCCGGGTTGGGAAAATCCCCTGCAGGAGGGCAGAGGAAGGCATGGCAACCCACTCCAGTATTTTTGGCTGGAGGAGGCCATGGACAGAGGAGCCTGGCAGGTCCCAGTCAATGAGGTGGCAAAGAGTTCGACAGGACTGAAGCGACTTAACACGGCTCGCTCAGGGTTCCAGGCTGAATGAGCCCGCCCTTATGTTATGGTTTTATGGGTTCTTCCAGTTCTCTCCAAGGTAGGCACTGAAGGCGGGTGATGACCAGGTGTGAAAGGAGCATAGAGGTCAGAGGTCGGGAAGATGAGAGGCAGCCAGGTGACAAGGAGTGTTCTGGCTCCTGGGATTGGGAGGTGCATGTGCTGAGCTGGTCCTGGCTCTGCCAGATCAGCCCTATCCAGTGGGAGGAAGGCTGAGATCTTACCACCATCCCTACCCCACCTCTGACGGGGGCGAATCCTGCCTCCCAGGTGGTCTTGAAAACCAAATAAATCAGGGACTGTACAAGTTCTCTGTAAATAACCAAAGGCACTGCACATTTTTGACTCATGGAATCCTACCTTCCTATGTGAATGAAAATTCCTTGTTTGAATATATATTTAAAATGGCTAAACTAAAACATGTGTGCTGAAAAAAGCTGAGCCCCACTCAAGCTGAGAAACCAAACATGGAAGGTTTCGCTCCGAATCCAGAGATTCTCCGCTGTTAGCATTGTTTACAGGGTAGATGCAGAAACATCCAGAAAGCGTGGCGGCTGGGCTCTCTGCTGTGTGTTCTTGGTGCTACAGACGCACTGCGCGCCCCGAGCCTCGGCTTTGCCAAGTTTACACTGGGGATGAGCGTCGTCTCTACCTTTTGTGTGGGGATTAAATGATGCCCACCAGGCACGGCCTCATTGCAAGCAGTTCCACCACTGTGGCTCCAAGGCCCTGATACGTTTATGGAGCAGGCTTGGTTCCCAACTAGCGATTTTCAAAGGCCAAACGCAGCAGGACTCCTGTTACAATTCCAAGAGTGATTTTAATGGCAAACAAGTTGCTTTGGGCTTCCCTATTTCGTTTGCTGAAGTCGCTTAATGCCTCCCATTCAGTGTGTTTCAAGCCCTGCTTTCCAGGTTTTAAAAAACTGTGATAAAATGCCCATAACCTAAAACCACCTCAGCCATTAGGCGAGCGGTTCAGTGGCGTTACGTGCCCTCACATGGTTGCACAACCATCGTTGCCATCCACCTCCAGAGCTTTCCATCTTCTCAAACTGAACTTCTGTCCCCATCAAACAACACCCCCTGCTCCTCCAGCCCCAGCCCCTGGTGCCCGTCATTCTACTTCCTGTCTCCAGGAATTTGACGGCTCTGAGGACTTATATAAGAGGAACCATACTTTTACAAGTGGATCTGTCTTTTTGTGGGTACTTCACTGAGCAGAAGGCCCTCAAGATTCATCCGTGTTGCAGCATGGGTCAGAACTCCCTTCCTTTGTAAGACTGAATATTGTTCTGCTGTGTGGTTGGACCACATTTTGCTGATCCATTCATCCATCCGGGGACATGAGAGGTGCTTCCACCTCTTGGCTCTTGTGAATAACACTGCTGGGGACATGGATCTGCACGGATCTATTCTAGTCCCTGCTTTTGGTTCTTTGGGGTGTGAACCCACCCAGGTTTTTAACACCTTCCAGGCCTGGCACCTCATTGGAAGGACTGATGCTGAAGCTGAAGCTTCAATACTTTGGCCACCTGATATAAAGAGCTGACTCCCTGGAAAAGACCCTGATGCTGGGAAAGACTGAAGGCAGGAGGAGAAGGGGGCGACAGAGGATGAGATGGTTGGATGGCATCACGGACTCGATGGACATGAGCTTGAGCCAGCTCTGGGAGATAGTGAAGGATGGGGAGGCCTGGCGTGCTGCCGTCCGTGGGGTCGCAGAGTCGGACACGACTGAGCGACTGCACAGCAACAACTGGTGCTGGGTGTCGGGGGCGAAGCGATGAGGAGGGGAGGTTTCTGTCCTCAGGGAGCTGGAGTCCGGAGCGGGAGGTGGAAATGGATGGGCAGGCAGTGACGCTGGGTGGGAGATGCCAACCGTTCCTCTGGGCAGCACTTTGACTTTCTGGCGCGCTGTCTCATCTGTTGTTTCATCACTTCCTCCTGGGCCCCGGGAAGCAGCCTCGAACATCAGCTCCATTTTATAGAAGAGAAACTGAGTCACGGGGGATACAGCGCCTTGGCTGAGATCACCCAGTGAGTCATGAGATCGAGAGCCAGGATTCAGGTCCGCAGGGCCCCGTTCACCAAGCTGTTCTTTAAGAAAAGATGCCCCATGCGGCTGGTTTGAGGCATTTTTGGCCGCACTTGCAGGTGATAGAGACCCAGCTCACACTGGCTCCAGGGAGGGAGTTGATGGCCCGTGTAATTAGCAAGGCCAGGTGTTGGCTGGCTCCCGGCTCTGCCAAGCTTGGGGGTGGGGGCTGCCTCTGCTGCTCTCTCCGGCCGGGGCTGCCTTCCTCTGGGTCTTTATTTAGCAGTTCTGGGCAGCTGGGGAAGCTGACTCCCGGAAGTCCAGGCTTCCATGGTCCTTAGAAGGCAGATCCCAGAGCCCCCCACCCCGCCCCAGGCTCAGGGGCCCAATTGTTGGAGACCTTCTGGGACTTAGCTTAGTTTCTGAGCCTGGGCTCGAGCGAGTCAGGGGCCAAGAGGACAGATTTTGGACTTGCAGGTCCAGCAGACCTCACAGCGGGAGAAGCAGGCTGGCAGGAAGCCCTCACAGGGAACGCTCTGGCGGCGGAGCCCAAACAAGGGTGGAAACGAAAAGCCGACCGTGGGCGCCAGAAGCCCCCCGCAGTTTGCATCTCCTATGTGCGAGCCCACTCTGAAGACGGCTGCAGTAAAAACAGCTGCCTTTCCGGGCACCTCATGGAAGTTTATCATCCGCAGGGATTCGTGTATGAAAACCTTTCTTGTTTTTTGATGCAATATTTTAACTTTGGTTCTTCAGCGTGCAGATGTAGACCTCTGCCAACTTCTCCTCCCAAGCAGAGGTGCTCCTCCAAGTCCTCTCCTGGGTGTCACCCACAGGCTGGGCTAGCTACGTCCTTGCTGACCACCGACCTCCTGGGGGTGGAGCATGCGAGACCCCAGGGCCAGACGCCTGATCCCGTCTCCACGTCCACGCTCGCCTCTAACACGGAGGTCGTTAGGCACAATTCCCAGCGTAAGGTTTAAATAAAAACAATGTGAGTGAGGAGGCTTTTCAACCTGGAAGACGGAGGGAATGAGAAGAAATCAAACTGCCTTGAGGTTTTCTGTGCCCACTCTGCCTGCAGGGAGGCAGTCCCCCCCGAGACCCTCCCCTGCCGCCCACCCACAGATGCTGGCACTTTTAAGGAGCTGCTGTCAGGGGGCTTCCCTTGGCATCTTTAAGACCTGCTCATCGGAGAGACAGTGCTCGGTGGCCTGCCCGGGGTGGTGGCAGTATGATTGGGGGAGTGGATGGAGGCAGGTCCCATGGGGGGTGCCGTGGCTCAGAGTCGGGAGTGAGGCGGAACCTGCCCTTCCAAGCTGCGCGTAGACACCTGTGGGAAGCCGGGGACCACCATATCTCCAGGCCCCTCTGCTTTATTTCTGGAGGACACTCCTGGTCATTGCTTCTTTTGGGGGGACTCAGGGTCTTCACTTCTGTTCCCTCTGACCCACCCTAATCTTTTCTGCTTCCCAAATACATTTTTAAGTTCCAGCTGGGTACCTGGCCCTGTCTCTGGAGCTGGGGATACAGCTGGCAGCAACACAGCCCCTCTTCCCTGAGCGGAGCTTATGCTCCAGAGGGGAGAAGTGATGGCAAGCAAGGAACAAAGCAGGTCATCTGCTGCCACGAGTGTTAGAAGATGCGGGGGAGGGTGGGGGGGGGTATGGGCAGCCCCCAGGGACAGGGTGAGGCAGCTGAACCTGGGGGGAGAAAATTCCGGGAGGAAGCGGGGGCCGTGAAGGCAGGAGGGGCCTGGCTGGCGGGAGCGGGGTGAGAAGAGGTCAGGCACACACAGGCCATGGCGTCTTTTTTTTAAAAAAATTTAAACATGACATTATAACGCAACTATGCTCCAGTAAAAATTAATAAAGAAATTTAAACAGTTTTATTGAGGCATAATTCTCGTACCATTTAATCCACCCATTAAACAGACAATTAAACAGGTTTAATATATTCGATGGTTTTGCAACCACAGTCAATTATAGAGCAGTTTCATCATCTCGAAAAGAAGCCCGCACCGTTTAGCGTTGGTCACCCCCGTTCCGCCGCCCAAGCCCCGAGCAGCAGCTCTCACCGGCTTTCTGTCCCAGCAGGTTTCCCTGTTCCGGACATTTCACAGGAGTGGAATCCCTGGGGTGTGGCCTTTCGTGTCCGGCTGAGCATCTTGTCCTGGAGTTTCATCCATGTTGCAGCTGACGTCCATCCTGCTCTTTTTCGTGGCTGAATAGTATTCCACATGTGGATGGACCGTGTTCAGTTCACCCGTTCATCCCATGTGGAGGAGGGTGGTTTCCACCGTTTGGCTTCTGTGGGAGGTGCTGCTGTGAACACACGTGTACACGTGACCATATGGACATGCTCTCACTGGTGGCAACATTTTGGGTGGAGGAGAGTCACACTCCAGCTCGCGCTGGAAGTTCTTGGGCAGGTTCATATTTTCGTCACTCTGGGGAAGCAGAAATAGGGAATGTCAGCCCCAGATGGAAAGATGGAGCCCCGGTGGCCCCACACGGTTGGAGGAACTCCCCTTCTAGTCCCTCACTGGCTTGAAGTGTGGGCCCGGGTGTACCTGACCCCACCAAGCATCCCTCTCTCTCTGTGATTAACCGTGGGACAGTTTCAGAACAGCTGGACGTCAGCTTCCCCTAATGATAACTGTGAGCCTCACAATGAGAATAGCTAATTAAAAAGTTAACTCACGTACAAAACAAAAGGTGTGTCCTGAGAGATCCATCTCCTTCTCAACCACCAGCCCATCCTCCACCGACCCGCCCAGGCCCTCCTGCCCTCACCTGGGAAGAGGGTGGGCAGGTAAAACACGGGGTGCTCAGTTAAACGTGAATCCCAGAAAAACAGGGAGTCACTTTTAGTACAAGTATGTCCCAAGTAATGTAGGGGATATATTTGTTACTAAAAATCATACCACTTAATCTGAGATTCCAATTTTGCTGAAGGTCTTATATATATTTTTGGAGGGGGGGCGGGGGAGCTTCCCTGGTGGCTCAGTGGTAAGGAATCCACCTGCAATGCAGGAGAGGTGGGTTCCATCCCTGGGCCAGGAAGAGCCCCTGGAGAAGGAAATGGCTACTCCTGTGTTCTTCCAGGACAATCTCACGGACAGAGGAGGCTGGCAGTCCCCCTCTTGGGATGGGGTCGCCAAGAGTCAGACACGACTGAAGTCACTGAGCACTTGCGTGTGTGTGTGTGTGTGTGTGTGTGTGTGTGTGTGTTAAAACTGCAACGCTGCCGAAGAGAGAAGCAGCCCACGAGAGAGAGATTCGGCTGGCGATAAAGCAGGGCTGGGATGGATCAGCTACTTCTGGGCTGCAGCTGTGATCTTGATGATTTCTGTTTGGGTTACCTTCTTCCTATCTGGCAGATTGGTTCCACAGGCCTCATTTTAGTTTCTGTTTGTTTATTCATTTGTTCAGCCCAAGACCCCTACTGCGAGCAGGCCCTAGTAAAGGCGGAGGCTGGGCATCACGGCTGCTCTTCCCAAGCTGCTCGGAGAACGGATGAAAGAGGAGCAACCTCCCCAGCATTCCTTTCACTGTTATCCTCTAAAACATCAGCCCTATGAGGCTGGGCTCGGTCCTGCGTGTCTTGGTCACGGCTGAAGCACCAGTGCCAGGAGCAGGGCCTAGGATGGAGCAGAGCTTTCAGTGAGTATTTGTTAAGTGGAGAACTCTGAAAATGGGTACTGGGCATTAACCATCATGTGAAACTCAGTGTGGCGATGGGGGCAGGTCATTAAATTTGAAGCACCCTTTCTGGGGTAATTTCATTGGAAATACTTGCAGGATAATTGGTTTCTGCTAGATTGCATCTTTCAGTTACTGCCCAGGACAACAACTCAATTTTCCCCATCGTTGTATCAGTGAACATTGCTGGGGATTCCGAATCTCTTGCAAACGTGTATCCTTGAGACCCGAGTAAGCCTTATACCTCCTGGGTTCTCCCCGCCTTTCCTCCCCTCCTCGGGTTCCTTGGTCTCCATGTGGCCTCCGCCATCGAACTGTGTGCCAGGAACTTGAAGCCAGGCTGTCACCTCAACTTTGTGAGGTGTGTGGACAGAAAGAGAGGCAGGGCGGGGAGGAGGAGCCAGAGTGAACTTTTGCTGCACGTGTACAGCGTGTGACTGGAAGACGCAGGTGTGTGGTGCCTCCTCACGTGTATGGTGGGTTCTGTGTGCACTGAGCGAGGTAACGGGGACCAAGGCCCCCGGCCTGTCCCAGCGCATGAGGGCAATGTGAGACTGCCTGATTCTCCTTAACAAGGACCCACTCCACGCCCTGAGCACCCCGCCACCCGGAGCACTTCTAGCTGGAACCTGGCAATGCAAAAGTCACCTTGAAGTCTGTGTGTGAACACAGGCATGTGTGTGCACACGTGCATGTCCCATGTACACGTGTCACACACGTGTGCACACATGTTCACGTGCACTCACACACATGCATGCGTGGGTATGTGTGAGTGCATTGTGCTTATGTGCACACACATGTGCACGCATGTATTCACACATGTGCACGTGCATGTGTGTGTGTGTGTGTTCTTGCGTGTGTGTGTGCGCACACATGTGGGAAGAACTATCTGGGGGAATAAGAATTTGGCAGTAACGCAGCTGAGTGGGATTTTTACGGGGTGTCTCCTGCTTTGGGGTCCCACCTGCACCTTCTACAGACAGCAAGTTTCTGTCCAGACCCACTTCCTTCCATCTGGTTCATGCCTCCTTCCACATCCAGGTCCAGAAACCAGCCCTTCTGGAGATTAAAACCAAGAGGTTTCTAGCCAGCATCCAGCCTGCACCCTGGGGAGGACTTTTGTTTGAAAGGGGTGGCTGCTAATGTCTCAGAAAAGTAGTCTTGCTATACCTCCCTTTAGAGGTAAAAACACCGTATGGGCACGATCCTCATGACCGCCATGCTGTGGAGACAGGGTCATCAACTCCTATTTGTCTGTCCAGTGTCCCTAAGTTTTGGGAACTCCTCCACGTTTCCACCCCAGAGGGGCTTTCAGAGAGGGGCCGTAACCTCCCTGCCACAAGCTGGCACAAGTCCCCAGCAGGCAGGCCAGAGCGCCCTGTGCGCCTGATGCAATGCTTGGGCCAAGGCTGAGTGCACAGCTGGGGCAGAGTCCAGCATCCCTGTCCTGAAGTGTGGCTGTTGAGACTCAGGGAGGTTAAGTTCTGCCTTAAGCCACACAGCTGGACCAGAGATGGAGAGGCCCCCAAGGCTGTGGCACCTCCAGAGGAAGGGCAGGAGGCTGAACCTTGGGCCCTGAGCAGGGAGGGAGTGACGGTGGGTTCGGACTCTGATCCGAGAAGGCCCCTGGGAGTGGAAGGTGGGGGTGGCACTGGGACCCCCAAAGACAGCCAGAACATTCTGACAGAGACAGGGGCAGCCATACTGTTCCTGAGTGGCTGGGAGAGGATGCTGGCCCACCAGCTGTGGAGGGTTTGGCTGTGCTGGGGCTGCAGGAGCAGAGGCGTTGGCTGGAGAGTCTGCTGGACTGGGGCCAGGACCATGGTGCCTGCACAGGGAAGCAGCCTGGGGGAGACGGCCCAGCAGGAGAAGGCGTGTGGTGGGCGGCCCTGCCCTGCCTGATGAGGAGGGAGAGGAGACCGGCCATGTGGTGTGGCCGCAGCAGGGCCACTGGGCCAGAGCCAGGACATCCTGGCAGGGTGGGTGTGCGCTCTGGTGGGCATGGGAGCATGTGGAGAAGAGCATGTATGTGAATATGTGAGCACGCACATGTGTAATGGTGTCCATGTGAACACGTGCACGCACACACCTGCACGCATGTACACAAGCACGTGTGTGTAATGTACACACATGTGTGAATGCAGTGTGCGTACACACATGCACGTGTGTATAGTGTGTGCACCAGGGCATGTGCGTGTGGTGTGTACCTGGGCATATGTGTGTGTGCACACGCATATGTGAATAACGTGTACACGCATACACTCGAGCATGCGTATGTGGCGTGTGTACCTGTGCATACGTGTGCACGTGTGTATAGTGTGTGCACCAGGGCATGTGCGTGTGGTGTGTACCTGGGCATATGTGCGTGTGCACACGCATATGTGAATAACGTGTACACGCATACACTCGAGCATGCGTATGTGGCGTGTGTACCTGTGCATACGTGTGCACGTGTATGCGTGTATGTAATGTGTGTACACACACATCCAGGCATGTGTGTGTGGTGTGTGTACCTGTGCATATGTGTGCACGTGTGTATAGTGTGTGCACCAGGGCACGTGCATGTGGTGTGTACCTGGGCATATGTGTGCATGTGTATACACGTGTGTGATGCGCACACACTGTCCAGGCATGTGTGATGTGTGTGCCTGTGTGCACGTGTGCATGTACGTGCATGTGTGCACACATATCCAGGCATGTGTTGTATGTATCTGTGCATGTGTGTGCAGTGTGTACATATACACCCAGGCATTGTGTGTGGTGTGTATCTGCACATGTGTGTGCAGTGTGTACACATATATCCAGGCACGTGTGTGTGGTGGGTGTACCCGCACATGTGTGTGCATGTGCATATTACATGTGGTGTATATATACACAGGTGTGTGTGTGCAAGTTGCATGTGACCGTGTGTCCTTTCAGGGCTGGGGCTGTGGGGTGGCAGAGGTGGAGGCACTGCAGGTAGGGCTGCCAGCAAGGGATGCCACAGAGGGAAACTGAGGCGGCTTCAGGCAAACAAATGGCCCTGCAGGGTCTTGCCCCTGTTGACTGCGGGGGTCAGGGGGGCACTGCAGGGAGAAAATCTGGCTCAGATCCTGGCCAGGGTGCTCTGCTTCCCCCACCGGCGCTCACACTCAGTCCCACCCCAGCCAGGCAAGAAGGCAGAGCCGCAAAGCTGCTAGAGATTGGCTGGCTTCTGAGGCAGAGGTTTTGGCCAACACCAAAGGATTAAAGGTGGGAGGAGAAGGGGACGACAGAGGATGAGATGGTTGGATGGCATCACCAACTCAATGGACATGAGTTTGAATAAACTTCGGGAGTTGGTGATGGACAGGGAGGCCTGGCCTGCTGCAGTCCACGGGGTCGCAAAGAGTCAGACACAACTGAGCAATTGGACTAAAGGATTAAACCTGGGAGAATACTAAGAAAACCACCCAACCCACCCACAGCCACAGTCCTCCAGTTCGAGGCAGCTTTAACGTGTGCGTACCGCCCGAACAGGGAAGGGAGTGGACTTGGGAGTCTTTATAAAAGGAAGGATCCAGCCTCAGTTGCAGGCCCACACTGCCGCCCTGGGCCCATCCTGCCCAGGCTGCCCCTGCCAGCCCCCCTCTGGGCCTGAGTTGGGCATCTAGGACAGGATGCCAGGAGAGGTCAGGAGACCCCCTGGGGCGGGAGGATGGGAGGCGGGGTGGGGGACAAGTGAGAGTGGCTGGGTACAGGGCGCAAGGGTGTGCGGATGGCCCCACACACCCAGCTTTGCAAGGTCACAGGCTGCAGGGGAACCTGCCCGCAGCCTCGGCCTCTCCAGCTCGTTCCTCCCATGGACCAGTGTGGGGCGGCCCTGCTGTGGGGTGTACTGTCCGCTCCCCTTGCTCCATCCCTGAGGTCTTCCCAGCTGTCATCTGGGCCATTGCCTGGCCCCCTCCCTGGGCTCTCACCTCCATTCCGTCTTCCCACCCCCCCTCCACAGTTGGAAGAGGCTGAGTCCCCTACCCAATATTCCCTTCTCTCTTTAATCAGGCAGAGCCCTGGTTTTGTGTTGGTGTGGGGGGGGGGGATGGGCGTATCATGTCTGGATAAAATACAGACCTCTCAGGCTTGGTTGCCATGCAGGTGGCCACGTGACTCAGTGCTGGCCATGAGGATGTGAGTGGAATTCCTGGGTGCGGCTTCGGGATCATCTTTTGTTACTTAGCCTGTTCTCTTCCCTCCTGCCTGGAATGGCGGCATGATGCCTGATGTCCTGGCAGCCATCCTGTGACCATCAGGAGAGAACATACCCCTGGGATCCTAGAGACAGAGAGAGTCTGGGTCCCTGAACAAGTTCTGGGACTTCCTGAGGAGCCATGGATTGGTGCTTATCTAGCCTGCTTATTATCTAAGAAAGGGTGGTGGGAGAGCGAGCCTTCCAAAGCCTCACAGTGGGGGACACAGCTTGTTCCAAGGAATGGAGATAAGAACACGGTGGAGAGGCCAAGGCAGGAGCTGTCTCCCTACATCTCCCTGGCTCTTGGCCAGAGGCATTCTGCTCTGTTCCTCTGGCCCTGCCAGCCCTGATGGAGCATCCCAGGGTGAACTCAGGAGAGACCAGCCTCCCCCGCGCCCCTGTTCCCAGCCTCCACCTCCAAGTTCAGCTCCTCTGTGCCCTTGAGGGCCCCCTCGCCTCATGGTGACCCCGAAGTCCCTCTCTGATGCCTGTCTTCTGCCCCAGCTGGAGGGGCCAAGCCTTTGCCACCCCTGCTGCTGCCCGAGCATGCTGGGGTCTCGGTCCCCAGGCAGAGGCTCCTGGATTCAGGACGCGGCAGCTACACAGAGACAGGGGTTTGGGCATTTGTCATGTGGCAGCCGCGTTCACAGGCTCCTAGGACCTCAGGCAGCCAAGGGGCTCCTACAGCTGGGGGGCTGGGGTCCAAGCAGGTGGGGGTGATGGTCTGCCACGTCTCTCAGAGGGCGTGGCTGTTCAGACACCTGATGAGCAAAATGCCGGGCCCAGCACCGCCTCCTGGGCAGCCGGCCTGTGTGTCTCCTTCCCGCATGCGATTCTCCGGGTTTGGAGGGCTGTCCCAGCAGCCGCGGGGGTGCGCGCACAGGTGAGTGCTCCGCCGACGCGGCTGGGCTGGTCAGGCCCCTCCCATCCTCTCCCCCAGCTGCAGCCTGGGCCCCAGGACCTGTCCTCCAGGACGCTGGGTGGGGGGCGGGTCTTCACCACTCTGGATCCCGGGGCAGCCCTCATGCTTCCCCCGAGTCTGCTGTCAGGTCTTGGCTGTTCCTCCGGAGTCGTCCCTGAGAGCGTCCAGCGCTCTCCGGGGACGCAAGCACTATATCTTGGAGTCCCAGGCTGGCCCCCCGGGAAGCTGACCCGAGGTGGCACTGATGAGCTGGGGCTATATCCGGGGTGCCTTTGGGGACCAAGCCCCAGGAAAGGGAGAGGAGGGAAGCAGGATTCGGCAGAAGTTGTTCAGCGGAGCCCAGGCCCAGGGCAGCCCTGTTCAGCCTGGCAGAGGGCTCTAGAGCTCGAAGGCCCTTTCGAGCTGAGAAGCGTCAGATCCTTCTGCTGCAGCCTGGACCGTCCTTGAATGTGGGCTGTCCCGCAGGGTCGTGGCCTCAGGTGCAGAGGCCTGTCCTGAGCACGAGTGGGGATTGAAGGCCGGCCACCTCCGCTCTTGATGGGGAGTCTAGAGGGTCAGTCCTCGATGTGGTTTTTGAAACCTCACCCCCTGGTGAAAGTGGAAAGTCCACCCCCTCCACACCCTCCGACCGGTGCCCTTCCAAGGGCCCGTCCTCCTCCCCAGGAGGGTCCCTAGGGCCTGTGGGCACCAAGGGGGGATGGTCAGTGTCCGGTGCAGCCCCAGCCCTGCCCGGGGCTCTGACTGTGCAAAGGGGGCTGCTGTTAGGAGCCGCTGAGTGGAATCCTGGCCAAAGCAGACTTTGGGGCCAGAGGTGGACGCGATGAGAAACAAAATGGAGACTGTGGGCTTGGCTGAATGGGAAAGGAAGGAGGGGCTGTTTGGGCAGACCCATCACGGTTGGAAGGCTGGAGACCCGTGCAATGCGGCGGAGGAGGTTTTGTCTGATGGTCCTCGGCTGTGCTGTGCGGGTCATAGAGTGAAAGGGTGGAGGGCAAGGCTCAGATGTTGGCGCATGCTGGTGTCTCGAGACACATGTGAGCTGAGACTAGAGCCGGCCCGTCTATAAGGAGGGGTGGAGGAGGACAGTGCATACGAGGCCGTGCCTGCCATCTGCTTCACCAGCTCAGGCCTCCAGGGGTGAAAGGGTCAGTGCTTTCCCACCCCGACTGAAGGTGACATGGGCAGCTCGATATGAGATGGGCACGGGCACAGCAGGAAACAGGCCCCAGTCCTCCTGCTAGCAGGGACCCTTGAAAGAGTCTCCCGGTAATAATCAGCTGAAGGCCGTCTTTCTCTCCGGAGCGTGGTGTCTTGAATGACCTCAGGAGAAACACACCTGGGCTGAGGCCGGGGCTATGGGCATAGCACAGGGTGGACACACTCAGATGTTCAGGCTTCAAGCCTAGGCATGGCTCTGGATGTGTGCATGTGGCGTGGACTGGGAACTGCCTAGGTTCTGAGGGAACTAGGTAACTGAAGCAGCCTGGGCCTGTCTGGGCTCATGGCTGTTGAACCCCTCAGATTGTCCTTGGGCTCCCCAAGTGGCACCAGAAAGAGGCGGGCCATGGAGGGGTCGGCCCCTGGAGAGATGGCCTTCTCCCCAGTGCTCATCTCAGGCGGCCGTGGAGACCCGTGGCCAAGCAGACTCGTCTCCATGGAGCACTGAGCTGGGGCCGTGGGGACACTGGGCAGAAGAAGGTCTCCCAGGGCAGAACGAGGGTGGCCATTCACTAAGGCAGAATCACTGCTCAGGCTTGATGGTTGCCAGAGAGCGCATGGGTTTCCTGTCCTGCACTGGTCCAGCCAGGCTGTGATCGTGATGGGCACGGCCCCCGTGCCCTGACTACACCAGCCTCTAGGTGCAGCTTCCCTACAGAGTCTGTGTTCTTCCCTGCCTTGGCTCCTTGTCTGTGGTTACTCCATCAGCTGAGAGAGACTTGCAGCTTTCTCTTCCTACTTACCCTTCAAGGCTCAGTCCACATGTCACCTCCACCCAGAAGCCTTCTCTAACTGCTCAGGGTTTCCTTTGAGCTCACCTGCGTTTACTTCCAAAAGGGGCTTCCCTGGTGGCTCAGATGGTAAAGAATCTGATGCCATGCGAGAGACTCGGGTTCGATCCCTGGGTCGGGGAGATCCCCTGGAGAAGGGCATGGCGACCCACTCCAGTATTCTTGCCTGGAGAATCCCATGGACAGAGGAGCCTTCCAGACAAGCACTGATGGTACCATGTCATCAGGCATCAGTCAGTTATTGCCCCAATCATGTGACATAACAAATTATCCCGCCAGATTAGGTGGCTTATTACAGGAAGTACTTATTTTTTTACTCATGGGTCTGCGGGATGGCTGCAGCGCGTCTGGCCAAGGCTGTGGGTCAGCGGGGCTTGGCTCCCAGCCTTGGGTTGGTTTCAGGTTTCTTCCAGGTGTCATTCCGGGAGCCAGGCTCATGGCGGAGCTCCAGAGCACAGGAGGCCAAGTTTCACAAAGCAGGTGCATTGAAAGCTTCTGTTTGCATCACGTCCTCTATCACGCCACGGCCTCAAACCAGAGCTGGTGAGGCAGAGGGGTGCCCTCCACACACGCTGCCTGGGTATATACTGTGTGTTCTCACTGCCTGCGTCTGAGTCTCCTGTGGTCCCAGCCCCCATCAAGAGCAGGTGCCCCGTGTCTTTGAAGAACTGGCCTCGCCTCTGAGGCCACCCGCTGGCCTCTGTTGCCTCTCACCAGCTGCTGGGTCTGTCCACACAAGCCCTCCTTCTGTTGGGGATGTCTTCAATTAATTAATGTCTCATCTTACTGCTCTGTTAGTTCCTTCTGATAAAGGAAGTACATTTGTTCTCCTGAAGGGGAAGGAGTCACAGAGGCTAGATTCTTTCTTCTGATACAGGGGAGCATCACGCACCAGGAGGTGCTTTATGAAGGTTGGCCAGCCAGAAGGCAGACTGGAATTTGGGATGTCATCAGGTCAAGCAGGCTGCCAGGCGGCGTGAGCAGCGGCACCCCCAGTGGGGTTTGCGTGTAGTGAGTGCTCAGCGAGTGGTTCCTTTCTTTCCCTCTGTTGTGCCCCAGCTTCCCCCCCCCCCAACGCCTCCCCAACTCTGGGTCAGAGCCCCTCACAAGCCTCCTTTCTGCCTTTTCCTTTTCTGCACCCACCTTGTCTGTTCACGGCCTCCCAGACCTCATTCTCCATCGGATGCTGGGGATACATCGTTTCTCCTGAATGGAAAGAGGCTCTGACAGTGAGGTTGCCAAAAACATAGACTTGGAACTGGAGATTTTTTTTTTCCCCCAAGAGGAAAAGAATTTTAAAATCTTGGCCTGAGAGTTTTGTTCCAGGGAGAAATTGAGTTGAGTCCCAAATCTTCCTTTGGGACGTAGCTTCTCCCAGCTTTCCGTCTTGAGATGAGTTTAAAGGAGAGGTTCGTGGAGGGTTGAGGGGACTCTGTGTTGACCTGCAGCTTTGTCTTCCTGGCTGTGTGCCTCAGCTCACGCTTCTCCCCTTTCTGGGAAAGGCCTTTCTCTGCCCTTAACACCCCTGGCTCGCTCTTACCCTTCGGGGCTCAGCACAAATGCTTCCTCCTCCAGGAAGCCTCCCTGAACACTTTGTGCACACACAGTGAGTGGCCGTAAGTGGGACTGGATTCAGAATCAGACAGCCCCGGGCTCGGGTCCAGGCCCTGACGGAGCAGGGCCTGTGTGAGCAAGTCCCGCAGCAGCCCTGGGCCCGTTTCCCACCTGCACAATGGGGCTGGCAAGGGCAGCACTCACCTTGGGGGTGGTCAGCAGAATCGGTCAGACAGCATCTGTCCCCAGAGTGCCTGGCCCCTACCGGCGTTTGGAATTGCTGCTTCTTCATAACTCTCCCTGCACATGCGTGCGTGTGTTCAGTCCTGTCCAACTCTGTATGACCCCACGGACTGTAGCCCGCCAGGTTCCTCTGTCCATGGGATTCTCCAGGCAAGAATACTGGAGTGGGTTGCCAGTTCCTACTCCAGGGAATTTTCCCAAGCCAGGGATCAAACCTGCGACTGAGTCTCCTGCACTGGCAGGCGGATTCTTTGCCATTGCGCTGGTCCCTGGGTTTCTGCTAAATCATCACAGTTCCCATGACCCATGCACCCTGCTCAGGCTGGGAAGAGGCTGGCAGTGAGCTCGGTTTGGGGTTTTCTGGCAGACTCCCCTCTCTGTAGCTTCTGCAGAAGCAGCACAGATTCTGGACTCTGCCTCCCAGGCAGGGGGCTAAGATCAACCCCCTGGTTGCCTGCTTGCTCCCTCACTGCTCCAGCATCGCTCCGAAATGTCTTCAGCTTCCTTTATGACACACAGACAAGCATCGTCACCTGGGAAAGGCTTTGTTTTTAAATCAGTGCTGCATGAGAAGATGGAAAATCACTTATCGGCCTCGGCAGCTGTGAGACGAGACAGACGTAAAGCTCCTGACCTGGTCAGGCTTTTAAGAGTTACGGAAACGTGACGCTGATTAGGGTAGAGGTTTCACCCTCCCTGGAGCAGCACAGATGATTTTTGGAGGATCAGACCAGGAGTGCAAACCCTCTTCCAATGCGTGGGAATACAGCAGGATGGGACTGAAAAAGCCTAAGTCTGGTGTCTGTCGATCTTTCCTGTGCCCTCACCAGCTGGCCAATGTGCTCGCTCGCTTCCTGGATTTGCACCCCAGGTCTGTCATCTGGAAAAGAGGTTAATCTCTCCCTCAAAGGGGATTTGTGTGGATTTGCTGAGATGGTGTGGGGACCTGATCACCCACACAGTAGGAGCTCAGAAGATGCCAGACCCTTTCCCCAAGGCCCCTAAGTACCTCATCCAGGTAAATTCCCTAAAATGTAAATTCTAGCAGGTGACTCTTTCAGTCAAAATCACACGACTTTAAGAACAAAGGCAGCATTCTCCTGCTCAGTGTTCAGGTCCCTCCAGTATCTGCCCCCGGCTGTGATCTTGCCCTGTGATCTTCCCGGTTCCCATCTGAGAGGGTGGTGGTTAACCCTCGGAGCTCCACCTTCTTCCATCTCCACCTCAGGCACGCTCTCTCATCCCTGTCTCGATACCATTGCCTGTTGGCAAACAGACCTGCGTTCAGACTCCTCTGAATCATCACAGTCTAAGCTGCAAGTAGCCAAAACCCACTCTGGCTGATTCAAGCAGAATTTGCTGAAGAGGAGAGAGTCACTGCAGATTTACTGGACAGTGAGGCGGGAAGGCAGCTGTTACTTGAAAAAGTAACAGTAAACTCAGTTCGGAGTGACTGAAGCAACAAGAAAGTTCACAGTTCCCGATAACAAGCAGAAGTCCAAAGGCAGGGCAGCTCCAGGGGTGGTTCATTCAGGGGCTCCGTGATGGACTCTAGGACCCAGGCGGTCCCATCTTTCTGCTCGGATGGGCCCTCCTGATGGTCACAAGGTAGCTGGAGCATCTCGTTCAGACACAAGGGTGTCCATAGGAAGAGGAGAGGGGGTCTCTTTCTGTGAGTCATTGGGGATTAAGGGACTCTCCCAGCATCCCTTGGGCAGTCATCTCCTCAAACCTCATTGGCCAGATGGACATCACATGCCTGGGCACAGACCAGTCATTGGCAGGGAGGTGAACCAATCAGGAGGCTTGTCTGTAGCAGATGGGAGTGCGAATTGGTGCCACCCTCTCAGAAGCAGGCTTGGCGGGTCTTCTAGTCAAGGCTATGGTTTTTCCAGTATTCATAGATGTGAGAGTTGGACTATAAAGAAAGCTGAGTGCCGAAGAATTGATGCTTTTGAACTGCGGTGTTGGAGAAGACTCTTGAGAGTCCCTCAGACAGCAAGGAGATTCAACCAGTCCACCCTAAAGGAAATCAACCCTGAATATTCATTGGAAGGACTGATGTTGAAGCTGAAACTCCAATACTTTGGCTATCTGTTGGGAACAGCTGACTCATTTGAAATGACCCCGATACTGGGAAAGATTGAGGGCAGGAGGAGAAGGGGATGACAGAGGATGAGATGGTTGGATGGCATCACCAACTCGATGGATATGAATTTGAGCAAGCTCTGAGAGTTGGTAATGGACAGGGAAGCCTGGCGTGCTATAGTCCATGGGGTTGCAAAGAGTTGAACACGACTGAGCTATGCAGGCCAGGAAGCAACAGTTCGAACTGGACATGGAACAACAGACTGGTTCCAAATAGGAAAAGGAGTACGTCAAGGCTGTATATTGTCAGCCTGCTTATTTAACTTCTATGCAGAGTACATCATGAGAAACGCTGGGCTGGAGGAAGCACAAGCTGGAATCAAGATTGCTGG